>JBBMJZ010199571.1:0-19868 GCA_037833815.1 Zingiber zerumbet
GACACAACATGCTAACTCGTGACATCCTTTTAGGAGATAGTGCCGCTGACAGGCGGCATGGTCAGACAGAAGATCGTACGGCGGAAGCTTCCACTGTCACTTTAGAGATATACTCGGTCCGCTAAAGTACTGTGTCAGGGACACTTTACCAACAAGTCTTTTCAGGGAAAGCTTTGAGAAACGTACACGTTTTGGAAAGTGTGCACATACGCTACAGGAGCTCTATATAAAGGGGGTTCAAGGTTCAACGGAGGTATGCGCAATATTGTTGTTGCTACGTACTGTTCACTCATTTTTTTGCTCCGCTTTCATCTTCATCGCCAGTGACTGACTTGAGCATCGGAGGGTCAACGCTGGGATCCCTTCTCATCTCAATACTAACATAATCTATGATTATAAATCTGAGCGGATTATATATGATCAACAGAAGTATCACATCTCCAACCTGAATTCTTATTGCCATTCGGGCGTCTAAAGGTCTGCGAGTGATATATACACTACGATATGGACAGAACAAGCAGAAGCATGTACTGCACGCGATCGATGGCAGTATAACCGGGCCTTATTAATTACTCGATGGACCGGAATATAACTCATGAGACTTGAGATGAAGTTTGTTTGTTGGATATATATATACTTTTCATTTCATGTAGGAGGACTCCAATTTCAGTGATAATCGAGTTCATGTTTAATTTCGATCGGTGTTTTTATGGAACTCGTACATTGGTGAAACAAATTAATTAAACACTTTGAGAGGTTTTTTTAAAGAAAATCTCTTAAAATCGTTCGTGATCCTACTTGGGCTTCATAATTAACAGCCGAATCAATACAATAATGCTCCACCAGAGTGCAGTGTGATGGTAACCGCCTTGATGAAAAGAACACTTTAAGCAATCTGTCAGTGCAAAGGAGAATATCATGTTGGAGCAAGATCATGCTCCAACATTATTTTCTTTATTTATAATTGTAAGTCTCTTCATTCTTTTGATTCATGTTAACGTTGGAGCATATCAATTTGTCTAGGCAAGTTGCTCAACTTTGGTAAGACAATGAATCAGGTGGGCGCACGCGTAATTAAAGTGGGCCAAATTAGATGTTGCGCGATCTAATTAGGTGAAACAGATTAGTCAATCTAAGTTGACAAAGGAGCTGAGCTAGACACCTGAGTGGGCGGAATAAGTTGCACGATCTAATTAGGATGAATGAGTTACATTTAAAGTTAATAAATATGAACTAGTTAATAATTGATTTAGTATATCATATAAGATTTTTAAAACTGAAAAAAAAATTATTCATAACGCATCAATTATATAAAATAAAATTTAATATTATTTAAATAATAAAAATATTTTTAATGAATTATTGTCTAACAAACAGCCTAAGTGCAAGACTCTTTACTACAAAAAAAAAAAAAAGTAAAAACAATAATGGAGATGAAAGAAAGCACAAGGACGCCATCAAAATGACAATGTGAGATGGATCATGAACAAGGCCAATCTGTTTCCTACAGCTCCGATTGTCAAGCATCTCAATGGGCACATATATAGATGAAATTTCCGGTGCAAAATTAATTATTGCATGCAACACCGTTGAAATTACAAGCACTAATCAACCTTAACGAAATTAGAATTTTAACCTAGAGCTGAAACAATTCATACTCTCAGTTGCATAATTGATATAAAATTATTGGTTCAATCTACAAAAGCCGGAGCAGCTGCTTATTATGAAGGGGGCACAGAAAATCTGTATGCCTTAAAAGTTAAAAATCAATATCTGAGACGATGAAAGTGCACAAACAACAATTGTGGGAAACTAATGGAGAACTTGATGTCTTAAAGACCATTTGGTCAAGTTTGGAATCTTTTGATTTGAATTTCAGATGGTAAGCAGAGTTATGCTAGAGCAACAGTGCTATTGGACGCGGCTTCCACCATTTTATTTGCAGAGCTGCACTTCATGGTGGTGAACCTGGCAATAAATACGACAAGATAACTTTCAACGGTATATTAGATGCATTTCAGAGTTCAAGAGACAAAGATAGTTGTTTCCAGATTTCTAAAATATTGCTACTTTGAGTCATTTATGAGTAACATGGTTATACAATTTGAAACCAGAAACAAAATGATACAGGCTTTAAAGCTTGGTAAGGTAGAATATCACACTTGGAGGAATAAATACGAGGTAAGGAGGGAGAAGGGAATGGAATAAGAGAAACACATGGATAACCAATTTTCCCCTCCTTTATCCTGTTCTTCCACCACCCAACTAAACAAAACAGTAAGCTTGAAGAAAATTTTGTATCACCATGTTTAACAAAGATAAATAAATCAATTATAAGAATTAAAAACAAAATGAAAGCAAATCAATTATTAAACAGCAACAAATTATGCAAATACACCTGATACAGATATAGCATGTTCAAAGGCGGATAGATTCTATAGTTCAAAGGCGGATAGATTCTATAGTTCAAAGGCGGATAGATTTATAGTTGAATTGATTATAATGACTAGCACAAAGGGTAGAGGAGACCTAACAAAATCATTATTTAATTTAACTAAAGATGATTTAAATGATTATAATTTAGACTTGCATAGTGCTCGATAAAGAAAAAAAAATTGTATAACCAATTTTAAATAGTTGGGACAATCAAGCTTATGTGTAAATGAAAGGGCTTTTTAAGCTGTGTGCTACCTGAAGAAATCCCTCCATAACAGTTCAAACATCAACCAGTTCGCACCTCCATCTGCTGAATCAGGACTACAATTCGACAATGAAGCAGTAGAAACATTCCTGTAAACCAAACAAGCATCACATCACTTATACAAAGTGCAGAGGAAATGGTCATTAAAAAAAATCTACATCTTTATTCTTTTCTTTGTCTGCTAACCTATAATAGCAAAGAGACACATTTTTGTCTAATATAATATTACCTAGTAGCATTCTTCAACTCCTCAAACATAAAGCGAGGAGAAATGCATCCTGTTGATAGCCATGGTGAGATTTTGCATGAGAAAGTAGCGCCATATATGCTATCTGTGGTGGAAGTCCTTGCTTTGTTAGGCTGTGCTTGCCATTCAGCAGCATACTTCTTTAATCTGTCTAATGCTTCAGTCTCCCCGCCAACAGGAGTGCTGAAGAAAGGCTTGCGATCCTGTATTATACAAAAAGTAAAATTATATGGCCTGCTACAAAAAATGTAGAAACATGATTTCATCACCAATTGCTTCATACGATATCAGAGCACAAAACACAATCTAAAGTCTAAACAATACCATTATGAAAAATAATTATATCCAAATAGAAGCTTTTAATCTCAAATTTCTTAGTTCTATCTCAACTATAGTTCTAAGATTCTTTTTATGAATGCAGCTGGTATAACCATGGATGTTTTCTGATCAGAACTATAATAACTAATCACATAAAGAGGAAATATTTTAATCCTACAATACGCTGATCACAATCCCAAAAAGCTGCATAGTAGATCACAATCACAATAGAAGAAAGTGACTGTAGGAATTTGCCTAGTTGATCAGCTATATCTATGCAGAAGCCAATCAAACTTCTTAAAAAGTTGTAAAGAGATCTACATAAGGCGTCTAAGAACTAAAGTATGGAAAGATAAAGGGAAAAGAGGATGTAGCGCCATAACTTGCACAGATTACATGCACACTAGACTATACTTGGTAGGAAAAAGACAAGATGGAGCATAATGGTTACAAAACCATCTGATTTGCCAGCTTATCAAATAAAGAATAAGATCTCTTGATCATAATATAAATAATATAATAAGCTTGAGTGAGCATTTGGTAACAGTTCGGACAATATGCCAACTCATTTACCCCACCCAGCTAAGATATGTAAAATAAGAGCATAGTTTCACTTTTAATCCACTTATAGAATCTTACTTTACAAAAGCATTAGATCAATAATTTGGAAGAAAAACAAATTTTGCTGGGACTCTATTGTTGACACATTAAGCAAACATCTGAAAGCTCTTAATTTTTTATGTTTTTTATATTTCTTTATTTTTTTTCAAAAATTAAACCAAAAAGCCATGTAACCTTAAAGGTTATGCAGCATTTGTTCACTAGTTTGGTTCATTCACAAGATAGATGCCCAGAATGATAAAAACAAGTAGCTAAGAAAGAAGAATATACTTTGGGTACAAGAACAAGGAATAAGAGAAAGCATGGCTAATATTTTTTTTGTTGCTAAGCTTTGTACCAAAATACAAAATCAGTGCTTTCTGAAAGAGTCGAATATCCAAAGTCTTAAGGCAAGTAAGGCATATTTCATCAACCAATCTCTTTCTTTATAACTAGAGTATTCTTTTATATGTCAAAAGGCTTGCAGACAAAGAAAATTGAAGCTTTCTCAATTGTAAATAAATGTAAAGTAAATATCATATAAATCTATAATTTGGAAGGATCTGTTATGTAGCCCAAATTTTTCACTTCTGGCAAGAGCAAGAACCATCTCAATGAGGAAAAAACAAGAAAAAAACAACAACTGAATTATAGACAAGATGTCTTCTTTGTCCACAAGGTATAGTGATGTCAAGTTAAGATAGCTTAAGATGGCTATTGAATTTTGTGAAGATAGACTTCATCATATAAATTGTTCCAGTAGTAGAAAATTGATTCAAACATTTAGCACCAAGGAACATCGGTGACGTGAATGTCATCTTATGAAGGGAAAAAAACAAAATATCAAATATAATTTTCTCCAAAAAAAAAACCATAATCTTCCTTACTGGACGCACTAAGCATAGACATTTATGCTTACAACCTAGAAGTAGTTGTTCGTTTTGGATGACAAAGCCAGATAAAGCAACCAAGGTGAAATGACCCCATTAGCATTTTTAACTATTGTGGACTCGTGAAATCCCTGTTCTCTTTGCAATTACCCTTTCCCTTGTTTAAGGCTTGTAAGATTTCCTTTAGTAATCAAAAGATTAATAGATTATTACTTTCTTTGGTAAAATTTAAAAAAAAAATCTATGATCTTTGTGTATATGGAAGACCATAGAAAAGTTAAGATTTAGAGATGACCTGAGACATGGTTGGCGCCGGATTGAACCCCAGGTCTTGCATGCTAGGGATCTCCCCAGGCTCGACACCTCCTCTTGATGGCATTCTTCTAAGTTCCTCCGGTACCTCGATCGCTTTTCTCACCTTCACGCTCTTCATCTTCTCCCTTAACCCTCCATAATCGGTGGGCATTTGCTCCAGCTCGAACGGAAAATCGTCAATGTGGTGCAACGTGCTTCCCCAGAAGTACTTCACCTCGACCCCCTCATTTTCCATCGCCTTCCCAACTCGCTCCTCCGCGCGCACCTCATCGCGGGAAACCTCCCGGTGAGCATACACCGCATCGGCGCCAACTGCGCGCGCGAGCTCCGGCAGCACCACCTCGGGGCAGCCGACCCGCACCACGAGATTTGATCCGCGGCGGCGCAACCCGGCGCGGAGGTCAGCCACAGAGTCGAGGAGGAAGCGAGCGCGGCGGTGGCCTGTCCGATCGAATCCGCCAGCGGAGCGCCCGAAGTCCCGGGGGTCGAAGAGGAAGACTGGGAGGAGGGAGAGGTAGTCGGCGTTTGCAGCGGAGAGGGCTTCGTGGTCGTGGAGGCGGAGATCGGCGCGGAACCAGACGATGGCGCAGCGGCGGGAGCCGGCGGCTACGAGGGGGTCGGCGGTGCGGCGGCGGAAGAAGGGTAAGGAGGAGAGGAATATGGAGTTGGATAATCTAGAAGGAGTGAAACGGGAGGAGGAGGAGGAGGAGGAGGAGGAGGAGAGTTCGGAGGGGAAGGGAGAGAGGGAGAGGGAAAGGGAGGTAATCTGAGTGGGAATCTTAAGGCTGAAGGGAACGGATGAGAGTAGGTTGGAGGTGGACGACGAGGTGGAGGAGAGATGAGGGTAGAAGAGAGAAAGAGAGAGGGAGGCAAATCGGAGTCGAGTTTGATTGTCCTCTTCTTCGGAAGAGGAAGACGAAGAGGGAGGATGGTGGCGGCATTCCATTGGTTGCAGGGCAGGGGAGGACTGAGGAGAGGAGCGGAGATGGGTGGGAGAGATGGGTAAGTTAAAGGGGAGGGAATGAAATTAAGAAACTTTGTGTTTGTTTGTTAGGTGGATTGATTTTTTTATTATTTATTTTTGATAAGCTTTTGATTTTAAGTTAATTCTTAATATTTCTTTCGTTGTGCTGTTTAATGATTTTTTAATTTTGTGATTATTTTTATTGGTGTTTATATATATAGAATGTCGTTGTCATGCCTACTTCAACAGTATTCCTCGAGTTAGATCCACCTACTACTCCACTGTACCAACCCCCTCAGTGTAAAATCTATTTTATTTTAAAATATCAAAGAAATAATTTTTATTATTCTAAAATATCTAAATCATCCACTTAACTATAAGAAGGGAAATACAGATTTAAATTCATTTACATAATAATTTATAATTTAGTAATTCAATTTTCTGTTTTCAATTTTTTAACGTCTGCGCTATTTTAATTCATATGACAGAATAAGGAGGAAGTGATGATGCTCTCAATCTTTAAACTCGTGAATTTAACTTAAAACGGGATTATTAGGTGGAAAGAAACATTCTGAAAATATAGAAAGATGGAAAAATTAAGAATTGTGACCAAAGGATTTACTAAAAACAAATGTAATTAAAATCTTTGAAAATAATTTCTTTAAACAAATCGTGAATAATCAAAATGTAGAAGGTGAAAGTAGATCTGCCAAGAACCGTATATGGAACCATGGTTAAGATTAATGATCGAGCTGCCAAGAACCGTCGGGTTCGAATTGGGATCGGGTCCAGGTGAAAGACAAAACTAAGAAGCTGGCTGTGAGATGTCTGAGCCAGGCACCTTGAGCAGTTGCAAAGCAATTGATCAGCCTGTATATTGATTCCCCCATGAGTATCCAATGTATTATCCAAAAGAAAAGAGCGAAATATCGAAACCAGATAATTTTCAGATTCGAACAACTACAAAATGACTGAAGTCACACAGTTCTACCACGATGAACAAGATGAAGGGTGTCATCGCAAGTACTGTAAATGCACAATTATTGTTTAATCTAGACATGTAACCACCATGTTAGAATATTTACAGTCACAAAAGAAGTTAGGAATGAAACTAAAAAAGAAAATACACATAAGGAATGATAAGCAACTGACTGACCCATCATACCAGATATAGGCAATGGACCGAGATTTCAAATGTTGCCCGCATATAAACGAAACAGAGTAGACAGGCATAGTAGCTTAATTGGTAAAGCATATGATATCCAAGTGTTTATAAAAGAATTGATAGAGAAGACATTGTAAAGATCAATTAGCAAGCTGTTATGTCAAAAGAGTTATGTCTGGATAGAAGTTAGAAATCAAATAAAGTACTAGAGTTGATCCACTAGAGTGTTGTAATTTCAATAATTGCTTGCTTTACTATGACTATGGTTCCATCTTTGATGGCATACAGATAAAATAATTGCAAATTTAAGTGCAGGTAAGGGAAGGTCCTCAACCTATAGATCAATAAAGATGTACCAAATAAGTTTAGAATTTGCTCCAAATGAGGAACAAGGTGACCAACTGATCCTTCACTATATGTCCATTCATTATATTTTTCTAACATATTCATGAACGCTATTAGACGAGAATAAGAACAAGGGAAAGTGCCACTAAGAAGGCTATCAATTTAAATATCTTCAAATGAATTTGTTAGAAGAGAATATGGTATATGAAAATCTGTTTATAATTCACTTTGAAGGTGATGATCCTCAGATTGAGCATATGCCACAACTAAGGGTGAAGTGCCAACTTATGCTCAATGTCAGACAAAGTGCCACCAGGAGATTTAAGAGTTGCACGAGTAGAAAAATATTGCATGAAACAGTAGCAGAACTCCTCCTAATTAGAATAATCAAGTAAAAAAGAGATAAAACTAAGGAAAAAATAAATATTTGAAAATTAAGAGGACTTTTTTCCTTTCGGCATAAGACATTCTGGAAGCTAGGAAAGACGCAGCAGCTTCTTTACCTTTCTTCACTATGAAAATAACATGACTTGTTACCAAAATTATCATCTACAGAGAACAGGCGATAGCTTGTATCAAAGATAAAGTAAAAAAAATAATAATCATCATAAGAATAAAGTAGACCAACAAAAATAGCTCGAATTTTAAATCTCTGGGTAAACAATAGATAGAAAAAATATGTTTCATCATCATGATTAAGCGTTGTTTATCCTAAGAATTAGAACCACCATTGTTCCTTCCTTTAGTTGAGATTTCAACAAAATAAGAGTAAAAATGTGCATTTATTCAAAATTGAATAAAAACAGAAGTTTCAGATAAAATAAAATTTGACCAAACTACTATTAAAAACAAACACCAATGGTGATCAACACAATGAATATCTCAAGTTTTAAATCTCTGAATAAACAATAGGTAGAAAAATTATGTTTCATCATCATGATTAAGCCTTTTTATCCTAAGAATTAGAACCGAGATTTTTCCAAATTCCTTTAGTCAAGGTTTCGACAAAATAAGAGCAAAAACTGCATTTATTCAAAGTTGAGCAAAACCAGAAGTTTCAGATAAAATTTGACCAAACAAAACTATGATGAGCTTCAAGAATTCAAAACTTGCGATAAACTAGATACGTAATAACCACTCTAGCAAATAAGTTAGTGAGCCAAAAATGACTCACCAGCCCAGAAACTCCTGAATAGTGAAACTGCACTTGGAACTAGAGCAATTAGTGCTATCTGAAGCTGCTCTGAGGTGCTTGTCTTAACTGTAATTTGCCCACTGAGCTTGTTGTTAAGCCCCACACGTACAGCCATCTTTGAGTTTCTTCCAATGGAAAACTGAGATTGCAGATTTGCTCCCAATGCCAGGTCACCATGCCACTTCATCAGGGATAAGCCCAAAGTAGAAAGGGCTTGGCCAATTGGATAATCTTTGTCTCTGAGCCGTGCCTCAAGGTTGGCCCCAAAGGCCACATCACCTTGAGAACGGATGGTGCCTGTGCTTGCAACCAGATTCACCCTCTTTCCTATTGTAATCTGGTCTTCAACTTTCAAACCAGTAGCTATAGTTTCCCCTAAGAAGGTTATAGATATTCCACCAGCAGTTTTATTCTTCTTGAAGTTTTTAAATTTGGTTTCACCTCTGAGAATGTAAGCAAGCTGTCTTCCAACAGATTGGATGTCAAAGCCAGCAAGAGTAGAACCATTTTCTCCGTGCTTGGCACAAATGGAGGAATCTAACTGGATGCTGAATTCTTTCTTGTCCTTAGTGACCTGAATAGCAACGGCTGCAGGAAAGCAATTAGCAAGAGCAAGAGACTGTTCAATGCTGACACCATCATATCCACAGTCATGATCCCAGCCATGTGTGTCTAAAACAGGCCTAGTCAAAAGCTGCGATGTCGGCTCCAGGAAACGGTAACGATGTACTGGGTTATCACAGTCAAACGAAGGTGGCAAGGACATATCTGGTAAAGGTACTGGCACAGCTGCAGGTGAACCCTCCTGATCACCTTCACCAATATCGCCATAACCATAACCAAGATCATCTTGCTTATTTTTTCCTCTCTTCTTCATCTCTTTGATTCTTCTTAGTTCTTCCTTCAATTGCTTTTTCTGAAGAAGTTTAACCCGGTAATCATATTCATCAAAGTAGGCATTGCGTTGTTCCTTAGTAAGTTTGGCAAGCTGAGCCTTTTGAAGGGGTTTAAAGGGTGGAAGTTGATCGTATTCATCTTCCTCTTCATTTATATCTGATAAATCATCCAAATCAATATCCGAACCATCATTTTCACCACCCTGATCAGCAGATAACTTTGGGTGTGTTCTGGATTGCAGAAGTGATGACAACAAATATGGAAGAGGTGGAGACCGAAACCTGAAATTAAAGAGCTTCCCGGAAGAAGCATCTTGAAGCTTCAGATGGGAGTTAGCTTCAGATAATATCTTTGAAGAGTAACACAAAAGAAGCATCTCTGTTCTCCAACTTTTGCCATTAGGTAGTACCCTTTCGCCCTCTTTGTTTCTTCTACAAGAAGGATGGTTCTCAACAAGGGCAACTGGATTCATCAAACGCATGTCTCCAGCTGCTTGACGAATACATTGTTGAACAACATGTGACCTCTGAGCTACAACCATCTCATAGCTAAGAGCAGATCCATTTGGCCCTTCTGGCGGAGCAGATGCGGCATGTGTGAGTGCAACAATAGCATTGAACCAGATGGATGAACCCAATATACTGGTAATAGAGCGTAACAGAGGCAAATCATTGAGATTGCGTGTCTGAGTATCCAGACGGTCTACATAGAGAACAATATCAGGAGGGCAACTTTTTATAAACTTCTTTATTGAGATGAGTACCTTCCTGTTTGATGATTGTTCTATTGCTGACGTACTGAGTCCTGGAGTATCAACCACTCGAATATTAATCCCTTCTAAAGTTCCTGAAATCTGTCTCAAATAAGTTGTGGCTGGTTGAAATGCATTGGTCTTAGTCTTCTGATCGCCAAAAATAGAATTAATAGTAGCACTCTTGCCCACCCCAGTCTTTCCAAGGACAAGAATATTACAGGAGAAATTCAAATCCTCCTTGCCATCAGCCTCTAGCTGTATTGCCTTCCTCTTTGCACTTTCAACACTAAAAGAATGACCATTTTGCCTTGCTCGCTTGATCCCCTCTGCAAGACCAAGACGATGGAGGACTTGAGCAGCAACAATATCATCAGGTGAATGCCCCAACCTCAGAACAAGGCGAAGGAATTTCACCCTTATCTGCTCAACCTTATCATGAAGTTTCCTTTCTTCCTCATCCATTATCTCATCATCTCCAACTACTGACAAATCCGATGGAGTGAAAAAACTTGAACGTAGAGAACGTGGTGCTGTTGATTTCAACGATGAAACTGATGAACCTAGTCCTGCGGGGGTTTCAGCAGAGAAGATCCTACTGGCACCTTGGGAGCTTAAAGTAATATTGCCATCAGGAGACGCACCAGCAGCTGCTTTAAGTAGGGCAGTAAGTGCAGCAGAATCAAATATCTCCTCACCATTGCCATCCTCGTCAGTGTCCACCTCTTCATCAGATTCAACAACAATCTCACCATCTGCATCATGCATAAATACTGACTTATCATTGTGGCTGGAAGAATCTTTCTCCATGTCTTGTATAATCTGCTTGGCTGTTTCAGAGCTTTCTATGATTGCCACTCTAGCATGCACATCAGAAACAAAACCTTCCTCTTGTTCACTTTCCTCTACCTCATAAACCCCCACGATACCATCAGCAGAAGCTGCCTGAGTGGCATCAGCAGATTCCTCCGCTGCATCAGAGACAAGTACTGGCTCACCACTTTCTCCCACAATTGATGGATCAAGGGCATTACCATCCAGGTAGCTACTCTTCAAGTCTTCACTGGCATTGCATGATATCGTATCCTCATAAATTTGATTGATATGATTAGAATCAGCAACCTGAATTTTTTCAGCTGTAGCACCAGCAGCCGGAGCCTTCTCAGCCACGCCAAGGCTTCTTACTGACTCAGTTTCTTCACCATCTTCAATCTTCTCATCCTTCGCATCAGCATATTCTAACTCTTCAGCTTCAGCATTAGTGGCCAGAGGTTCCTTAACAACGAGACTTCTTTCTGTGTCAATTTCATCACTAGCTTCCATTTTCTCATCCTTTGAGTCAGCAGCCTGAATCATTTCAGCTTCAGCACCAGTATTCAGAGGCTTTTCGACCAAGCTGAGATCACTCACCAAATGAATTTCTCCATCATCTTCAATCTTCTGATCGTTAGCATCAGCGGTTTGAGTATTTACAGGTTCAATACCAGTAGACGGACTCTTCTCAACCTCATCGAGGTTTAGCACAGTGTCAATTTCTTCACCAGATTCACATTTCTGGCCCTTTGCATCCGCAAATTGAATACTCACGGGTTTAGAATTTCCCTCTACTGCAAAAAAAGGTACCTCCATCTCGTTAGAAGCGTCATAATTTTCATTTGGAGAACTCAGAATCCCATTATCCTGGACTCGCTCAGCAACATAACCTTCGCTCAACTGACCTTCAATGGCGTTCTTCTCCGTCAGGTCCTCCGATATGGTACCAGGTACATCTTCAGACAATCCACCATCTGGAATCCCTTCTTTCTCCGAGTTTTGAACAGACCCCAAGGATGAAGACTCCTCCAGTTGAACTATTCCTCCAACGGCGCCTCCATCAGCGGAATTCTCTTCCAAGTCGAGGCTCTTGCTCGAAACCTGCAACACCCCGCCATCCGCCTGGGACAAGCTCGCCCCTTCATCAGCCGAGATAGAATTCCCATCTCGCTCGAAGGCATAAGGAGCTAAGTAACCGGGAGACGTTTGCGCTACCTCACCATCAGGAAATGGAGTGCCGGCCACGGCATCGTCCGGAGTAACAATCTTATCTTGCAAGCCGAGGGAGGTCCCGTCCGCAGCATCTTGGAGGGTGGATTCGGCTTGAGGAAGCTCGTCGCCACCCTTCGGGGTTGTCACCTCGGTCACGCCGTCGCGGCCTTCCTCGGGGATGGAGACAGTTGATTCGTTCGGAACCGGAGGCGACGGATGAGAGACTACATCCGCAGCCTGAGCCACCCCAGAATCGGAGTAGGAGGCCATGGCAGACGGAAAGGAAGAAAGGGTAAGGGAGAGGGTTTATCTTCGTCGATGGGAAAATGAGAATGGGAGCGGCCGCAAAACGGAAGATAAGGTTCCCAATCAAGAAATTCATCTATTTATGTAAAGGCGAAAAAAATATTCCTCCATCTGCTGATAATAAAATATGCTATGTTTACTGCAGAGCGCAGATAGTGAAGGGATATATATATGCCTTGACCCACTCCATTTGCCCCTCCGCCAATCCACTCCCTATAGTAAACAAGGCATTATGCTGGGTGAAAGACAAGAATGGAGGGAAGAAGGGCCTCCGGGGAGTGATCCTCTTTTTACTCGTTTCCAGTTTGAGAGATATACATATATGTTTAATTAAGAAGCATAATTACCATTTGAAATGTACTTATGATATCTTAATATAACAAATCTAACCAAAGTAATTAAGAAGTGAAATATCTTATACCACATCAACCCGATGGAATGAAATCAATTCTCCGTTTACTTGAGATGACAGATTTAAAAACTGAAGAAAGTTTATCAAATCAATTCTCCATTTACTTGAGATGACAGATTTAAAAACTGAAGAAAGTTTTCCGTGAAGAAAATTTTCCACTGTTTACTTTGTAAAAAAAAGATGGATTAATTGTTCTTTCTGTTGTTTACTTCTTACTAAATAATGGACAAATGAATTCTTAAATCTATTTGCAAATCATTTTTTTGACTTTTTTTTATCCTCCCAAAATCGAGCAAATAGCCCACGTCTGTCCTCTGCTCGCGCGTGTTGGCACCATCTTCCCCACAACAGGTGAGCAGGCGAGCGGCCTCGCACTCGCCTGCGAGCAACAGGACGGCCTCGCACTCGCCTCCCTACTCGATCGTC
Source organism: Zingiber zerumbet (assembly GCA_037833815.1). Classification (NCBI taxonomy): domain Eukaryota; kingdom Viridiplantae; phylum Streptophyta; class Magnoliopsida; order Zingiberales; family Zingiberaceae; genus Zingiber; species Zingiber zerumbet. Next base: position 13,558 of record JBBMJZ010199571.1, read on the forward strand.
GCATAGGGGTGAGCGGCGGTGAAAACCTGGAGCATATTGCTTTTCCATTCCATTCTCATCGCTCTCTTATGCTCTATCGCGATGAAGAAGATAACGGTTACATGGACAAGTGCTCCTTCGTTCGAGTCATCGTCGGCAACCTGGCGCTAAAGGTTCTTGTGTCATCGGCGCCCCTGCCTCTCCCTGCTTCGAATAGGTAAGTTCCCTCACCATATTATCGACATTCCTATCCTCACTTGTGACGAAACCTCCATCGCAGACAACTCGATTCCCATCACTGCCTGGTTTCACCTCTCCAAGGATGATCTTGACTGAATCACTGGAAAGTTGTCACTTTTCGCCTGCTCCGCCAACCGCACGAAGCTCAAGGTCTCCATCTACACTGGCGCGTAAGGGAGTTCCTTCTACTTCTAGTGGAGCCCCAGGAATCTCATGGGCAAGTTCAGTATGCTGCTGGATTTGAAGGGTATCACAAAGGACGGCAGGGCGATGGAGACATGGAGTTCCACAGCAAGTGGGTCGCCATCAGTAAGAAGAGGGCATGGATCGACAGCATCTGATGGTGAAGGGCGAGCTTGATACTCGATTTGTGTTCGAGTTCGACGGCATGCCGAAATGTAGCTCACAGGTTTTGAAGGCAACATGAAGCAACACTTATTCACCTGCAAATTTAGCTGTTGCAATGTCGTAGTTTTTTTATTCCTCTTTCTTTTCCTCTATTCTGTCTTTTTTTCTTTAGGGACTCATTATTCATCCTTGATTTTGTTTTTCTTTCTCTTCCTTCACTTGGAAGGATAGAGATTCTTTTCCTTTCTCTATCCATGTCTCAGAGTAAACAGAGTATAAATTAATAATCGCACTAACCCTATCTATGTTTCTTTCCCGATGTGAAATGTCATGGGGCCCACGATTTCATCCAATTGAAGCTATTCAATTAAAACTATCTCATGTGCTCTATCCTAAATTGCTGTGGCAATTTAGCCAAGAGGCGCACACCAAATTTCAAATTGCTTGAAAGATGCACCAAACTTTAAAATTGTTCTAAAGGTGCACTTCTTTTCTGTTTTACCCTTATGGTAAAAGTGATTTTTTTTCTCTTTCCTTTCACATTTTCATACAACAATCTCTTCTCATCTCTTTTCTCTTAAATTACATTAATTTATTTTCTCATATATGTATACATGCATGCAACAATACAGTTGAACTTTTAAAAATAGAACCACAATTTAATTACACCAACACTGTTGTGTGGTGCATTTTAAAAAAAATAGCATCACCATGGTACTATTTTCTAAAAATCAGCACCACGGTGTGTTGATTTCTAAAATCAAGCACTATGATAGTGTTGGTGTGTTAAAATATTGTGTTAGTTTTTTTTAAAATAGTAAATAAGTACATATTTGGACTCCATAGCACTGTAGAAATCCACAAGAGTTGGAATGAATTTGATCGGAGTTCTCTAGATCCATCAATAAATTTTGATCGAAATATATTGATGGACCTAAGAGATTTAGATTTTTGAAAAATTGACATATAATGGAAGAAGATAATATAATGAAGGTATTTATGATTTCCATTTCAAGTTTTGTTACTGATTGAAACCTGTAACAATCCAATTTCAAGGCCAAAAAATATTATTTAAAGTCTTTTCGGGTCCATCAAGAAGTTTCGGTCAAAATTCATTGATGAACACAGAGAGCTCTGATCGGACTAATTCCAAGTGCTACAAGTTTATGAAATGCTCCGAAGTATATATGTGTCCAAAGATATCAATTTGAAGTCATTAACAACAACGATTAAAAGGTTTCCAAAGTTGATGACTTTAAGACAATTGGCACATGCATATCCTTCACTGCACTATCCTTTCTATTACATGTCAACTTTTCAAAAATCTAAATCTCTTAATTCATCAATGAGTTTTGGTCAAAATCCAGACCTGAAGAACTCTGATGAGAACTATTCCAACTCTTATAGATTTCTACAATGCTCTGGAGTCCAAATACGCCTTTGTTTATTATTTTTAAAAAACTAACACAACATGTTAACACACCAACACTATCGTGCATGGTGCTGATTTTTATAAATTAACACCGCCGTTTAATTACACTAACACTATCGTGGTACTGATTTCTAAAAATCTACACCATGATAGTGTTGGTGTGTTAAGTTGTTGTGGTGATTTTTTTAAAATCAGTAAATAATGACATATTTGGTCTGGAGTACTATAGAAATCCATAGGAGTTGGAATGTAGTTGATCGGAGTTCTCTAGCTTTATCAATGGATTTTGACCGAAACTCATTGAAGCACATAAGAGATTTGGATTTTTGAAAAGTTAACATAGAATGGAAGAGGATAGTGCAGTGAAGGTATTTATGGTGTCCATGTCAAGTTTTGACATCCCTACGAAAAGTTATATATATGTGTCAATTATCTTAAAGTCGTCAACTTTGGAAACCTTCTGATCGCCACTGTTAATGACTTCAAGCTAATATCCATGGGCACATATAAACTCCGAGACATTTCATAAACTTGTAACACTTGGAATGGATCTAATTGGAGCTCTCTAGGTCCATTAATAAATTTGACCGAAATTCATTCATTGACCTATGAAATTTGGATTTTTAAAAAGTTGACATGTAATGGAAGAGGATAATGCAGTGAAGGTATTTATGGTGTCCATGTCAAGTTTTAACATCCCTATGATAAGTTATGTATATGTCAATTATCTTAAAATCATGAACTTTGGAAGCCTTCTAATCACTATTATTAATAATTTCAAGTTGATATCTCTACACATATATAGACTTTGGGGCATTTCAGAAACCTTTAGCACTTTCAATAGATCTAATCAAAGCAATTTAGATTCATCAATGAGTTTTGATCAAAACTCATTGATAGACCTAGAAGATTTATACTTTTGAAAAGTTGACATGTAATATAAGGGGATAGTGCAGTGAATGTATTTATGGTGTCGATGTCAAGTTTTGACATCTCTATGATAAGTTATGTGTATGTATTAATTGTCTTAAAATTATCAACTTTGGAAACCTTTTAATCACTGCTATTAATGACTTCAAGCTAATATTGTTGGGCACATATATACTCTGAGTCATTTGAGAAACGTGTAACACTTGAAATGAATTTGATTGGAGCTCTCTAAGTCCATCAATGAGTTTTGACCGAAACTCATTGATAGACCTAGGGGATTTGAATTTTTAAAAAATTAACATGTAATGTAAAAGAATAATGCAATAAGGGTGTGTTTGGTTGGAGGTTATTCTTGATAACCTTGGTTATCCATCTAAGGTTATCAACAAAAACCTGTTTGGTTTTGGTAATTGATGATTCCCGAGTAATCTTCCATGCCCGATACGTCAACAAAAGGGGCATGCAACTGGAAATTGAAAAACCTCGGAAAACTGAGGTTTTTCTTGATTCCGGGATTAACAAATTTTTTTTACCTAAAATACCCTCGGATAAGAGAAAAATGTGATAAAAAGGGAAAAATGTAAGGAAAAAATAAAAAATATAACAAATGAAATATAAAATATAAAATATAAAATATAAAAAAATAAAAAAATAATAAATGTAAAAAATAATAAAATAATAAAAAATGGAAAAAAAACATTAAAAACAAAAAAATTGAAAATTAAAAAAACATAAAAAAATAAAAAAACATTAAAAAATAGAAATAACGTAAAAAATTAAAAAAGTAAAAAAATAATAAAAAAAGTTTTAAAAAATTTAAAAAGAAAAATTGTAAAAAATATATATATATATAAATAAAGAAAAACATGAAAAAGAAAAAAATAAAAAACATAGAGTTTAAATAATAATAATAATAATAATAATATTATTATTATTATTATTATTATTATTATTATTATTATGTATTGTTGGTTTTATAACTTAAGGTAATATAGTAAAATATTAAACTAGGTTATTTCTTAAAACCTTCAAATAAATAAGTTTTTGTTACATTACCTAGATTGAAGCAAACAATATTTGGTTATATTTTATTCCTCATAATGTTGGTTATATGATTACCAAGTAATCACATAATTAAGGTTATACATAATAACTTGAACCAAACTCACCCTAAAGGTATTTATGATGTCTATATTAAATTTAACTTCCCTATAATAAGTTATGTATATATGTTAATTATTTTAAAATTATCAACATTCTTCTGATGCTAACTTTTAGAAATCAACATCACTAGAGCACATTAGAAAATAGCACCACGATGGTACTATTTTTTGAAAAATAGCACCACGATGGTACTATTTTTTGAAAAATAGCAGCACACAGCAGTGTTGGTGTAAATTAGTATAATTAAACTATTGTGCTATATCAACACCATAATAGTTGTTACATGCATGCATAAAGAGAAAAAAATAATAATGTAATTTAAGAAAAAAAAGAGACGAGAGGAGATTGTTGTATGCAAATTAGAGAGGATAGAGAAAAAAATCTCTTTTGTCATATGGGTAAAACGATAAAGAAGTGCACCTTTTGGGTAATTTCAAAGTTCAGTGTGCCTTTTGAGCAATTTAAAATTTAGGGTGTGTTTTTTGGTAAATTATCGAAATTACTAAGAGGCACTACTTGCTTCGGCTCTCTATTCATTTTTTTTATCTAAATATCTAATTTTTCGAACCAACTAATCTTTGAGATGATCAGTTTGACCATATGAAATTTTTTTCGTCTACCAACAAGATAAATCAGGAAGCATCAATGAAAGCTCATCTAAATGATCAATATTCTTAGACTCATTTCTCACTAAAGAGAAAATCTTTTGTATTAAGCTGTAATTAAAATTCAAATTTTAAATCCAAAGGCCTCAGAGTATCCGCTTTAGCTATCCTAATAAAAAAATTTTACCTTAAATTTTAAATAGGGTAGCTAAAAAATCCTTTACATCAGCTATCCTATATATTTTCTAAATTTAGATTCGATAAACAGTGATTCTATAAATTTAAGAAATGAAACATCTATTCTAAAAGTAAAATAATATTTCTTTTTAATCTTTCTTCTTCGCCTCATTCTTCTCAATCTCTCTTCTTCCACTCATACCATAAATATAATAATTAAAAAATAGAATAAAGAGAATAAAATAATAAAAAATTAAAGATAATAAAAATCTTAGGGTAGTTGATATAGTGTATAGGAAAAAATAATTATCTAAATTTAATAAAGTGAGATATTTATCTTAAATTTTAGATATAGTGATAAAAAACTGACCTATACTCTTATATAAGTTTTTAAAAAAAAACCTCCAGGTTTTATTCACGATGAAGAGGCGTGATCCGACGCTGCTCATTTGATTTGTCATCTCTATCAATAAATATTATCAAAATTAGCAAATTATTTCATTATGGTTCGATTTCATTTTTCTTCATTTACATCTTTATATTTCATTTTAATTAGTTTTTTCTTCTGCATTGAAATGCCATTATAAAATATGTAAATATTTTTTTTAAAAAAATGTCATTAAATATTTAATTATTAAAACTCAAATATATATATATATAGACAATTTTGGTTTTGTAATGATATTTTGATAAAATTTTCTCTGTTTTTATAAAATATTTGTTTTTTCCATTTTATTTAGAAGTTAAATTGTCATGGCTCCCTAAAGAGCAAACATTCACATGGAGAAGAAGACCGCTTCAATTCACACCATTCTATTAAAAAAAAAAGGCACCTTTTAATTTTTGCACAAAAAATTACATTTTTAATAAAAAAAATGAAACCTAAGTCAATCAACAAAATATGTGTATTCTCTAGATTGCATTGTAGTTGTTGTCGTTGCTATGCTGGTCAGAATTTATGATAAAACTAAAATTGTATTTAATATATTTAATTTATGAAATATTACAATTATTATCTGATTATATAAAAGTGATAATTTGGAAATTAGTTTTTGATTTATATATGCAATTTTTTTAATTAATGGATTTAAACTAAATGCAATTGAAACAAAATAAGCCATTTATATATATATATATATATAAGAAAAAAAAAAAAACACTATCCAGTAAATTTGCTCGCATACTGCTCTTGTATTGTTTGTCTTAATGTTTACGAGAAACCTTGACGCTGCAATTGAGTTCTTTTGTTAAAAAAAAATATATCTAAATCTTTCATCTTCATTTTATTGGTAAGGGTTAATTCAATTCCATTTCGGTTTATGGTAGCTTTATTTTATCTCTATATTATTTCAACGTTTGCTTCTGCTCGTATACTGCCTGCTCATCTATCCATATTTGTCTAATTTTCTTATTCCTAATACTATGATTCTCATTTC
>JBBMJZ010199672.1:0-19866 GCA_037833815.1 Zingiber zerumbet
TACCTTTCCTTCCCTTCCCTCACTCCTTCCCAAACAAGGTTCAAAGTTTCCCTTCCCCTTATTTCCCCTTCCTTCCCCTTCCCTCACCTCCTCCCAAACAGATCCTTAAGTTAACATTGTTGCATACAGTCAGGTTACATATCAGTTTTGTCAATTTACATTCTTGTATTTTATCTAGCTTAAGTTGTTTCTCACTGTCATCCTCTAGCATGAGGTTAAGCCATCAGAGTCTCGACACTTTTACTCAAGGCACAAACATCCTTCTTCTGTCTACAATTGTATTCATCAAAACCTAAACCTGACAAAAATACATTTTCTCAAGGAGGCATACTTCTGCTTGTTGTCATTGATCACTTGCAAATTGTCTAAAAGATTTACCTCAATGCACGGTTTGCGGTGCTGAGCCGTGCTAGTCACCATGAGGGAAACTTAGCGTTCTGCTCACCAACTGGCACCAAGACAACTTCAACACCAGAAATAAAGGAGACGGTAGAGGAGAGGAGTGAAGAAGCAGAGTACCGAGAAGAAACAAGTGTCAATCAGTGGCGGTGTTTGGGTGACCTGCGGGGTGGCAGTGTGTGGGCGACCAATGGGGTGATGGAGTGCGGCCGACCAATGGGGTGATGGAGTGTGGGCAATCAACGGTTGCGGAGCCGAATGCAAAATGAAAGGGTGTGGAGAATAATAATCAGAGAAGGGAGGAAAAAAAGGGGGAAAAAGGTAAATAAAACAATCCCTAACTTTTAAAAATTTTATTATTTAATTAATTACGATTGAACCAAAATTAAATATGATTGAATTGAACTCTTATATATAAACTTGGTTTGATTTTAAATTAACTAAAATAAATCCAAATGGAACCTAGTTTGAACCCACATGGCTTTAATCACCATGTCTATTCGATATCAAATCGTAAAGCGATTTTTATTTGAACTCCAAAATTTGAAATATAAGTTGATTTAGTTAAATAATTCATTAAAAATAAAAAAAACAATTTAAAATGTAAAATATCTTTAAAAATATTTAAATAGAATAATAATTATATGAGTGAAGATTTTTTGTGTGTGTGTTTTTTTTATAAAGGTAAATAGCATTGATGTCATCTATCAAGTTACATTCGACCTGCTTAAGAAGCGGAATACATGCATTTGGACCTTTCTAAACGTCATTTTAACATTTGATACGCTTCCTTTATATTGGCACCTATTTCGGGTTTGCCAAATCAAGATACCCAAGCGACGAGCTTTGTTGAGGTGGTTGTCTCTGGGTTGTTGTTGTCCAAACCAATTCACTTGTGACAGTGGCAAATTTGGGGCTGATATTGGGCCAACTTCGCACCTTATCCCATAGCGGTTTGATTGCTGAACAATCAAAGAAAAGATGACCCTCTGTCTCATCCACTGCACAATAGACAGTTCTTGTAATCAACGTATGCTAGTTTGTCCTTGGTTCGCACCTTGCTCCTCTCAAGTTGCCAAATGAAAAATTTGTGCTTTGGCATGAGGAATGCTTGCCCACTCCTTTGTGTTCTGTGGCTTGAAGAGGTTGTAAGCAACCCTAAGACCACTCTGCAGCTTAGAATTGAACCAACTAGCAAGATGGTTGGCGGCAGCTTAAGGAGAACCGGTAGTGAGCATGATCTCCTGGCAGATCTGTTGGAATTTTTTGACGAGTGGGTTGTCTAATGCCTTGGCTCGCCACTCTGTCAGTGTGTTGGAGGTACTCATGATGAACCCATCGAATTTTTTGTGTTGTATGTTCACGAGGTAGGCCATCAATATATTTTTGTGTTCTATCTTTATGTTAAAAGGTCGTGTGAGTGAGCGATTAAAAAACTAAGATTCGACAACTCTTTAATTAAATAAAAATTAAATTAAATTAATTTTTAATTTATTTTATTGAAGATACATGATAAATTAAAGTGTTTTTCAAATTATTTTAAAAAAAACTCTATTCAATAAAAAGTAAAATATAAAAGATTTTCAAATTTAAATTTGATTTTATAAAAAATTGAATCTAAAATTTTAAATTTAATTAAGTCAAATTTAAATTTAAATTTTAAATTTCTAAAAATTATATGGGTAACATTAAATAAATTTAATTATAAAATTAAAAATCTAATTTAAGGGTAGATATAATATCTTAAATTTTGAATTTTTTTATCTTTTTATTTTTCGTGTGCTCTAATAATTATAATTACATGAAATGAATAAAATTGGATTAAAAGTTTAATGCTCAAATACATGAAATAAAATGATATTACTGCCCAATTTTTTTTATTAAATGCTAATAAATAAATGTTAAATATACTTACACAGTGATAAAAATATACATTCATTTAAACAAGATTATATCCTTAACAATAAATGTTTCTAAAATTGCTCAAATGTTACAAAATATGAATGCTACAAATTTTGAAAGTAACATATGTCCTAGTTTATAGAGGAAGAAGGTCTGATCTTCTCGTTACTCATTCGTTTTGCCTAAATTTTTTTAATAAATTATAAGTGTAAATTACTATGAAATAAAAGGAATATATAATTTACAAATGCCTAATGAAACCTTAATTGGTTGCAAACATATTTAATTTGAAGAATGAGGTAATTTAATTAATCAAAAATATAAAATCACAAATGTATTAGCAATCTAATAAATTATTAAGTACTAATTAATTATAAGAAGTCGATTTTTATATGGTATTGAAACCATATCATTCCAATTGAAGACGGAAACTCCGACACAACTTGAAATTTCAAACCTTGTCTCAATGTTTAAATGTTTGTTTCAGACAAGCTGTTTGAGACAAGAAAATAACAAAGTAGTTTGTGTAGGATCACACTCGATGCCCGGGGAGGGGGGGGGGGTGAATAGTCTTATGAATTTTTAGAAGTAGATATTTCAATAAAACAACTGAAAATAATTGAATCAATAAAGTAGCACAGAGGAAATAAATATAGCTTTAAAACTGATTCAATCAAGTGTAGTTAGACCCGTATAAACATGCGAAGGATTTAACTTAAATTGAGCATGCTTGATCAATTAAACTAGAAGTATAGACACACATAGCAGTTATAAAAAAAATTAATTTTTATTTCTAATCTTCCCTTTCTAGAAAGCCTCTGGAGATGGGAAAATCTTAAGAAAAAGAATATAAAAATTAAGCACAATCAAACAAATATGCAACACAAAAACAAATAGAATGTTACTCAAGATGTTGCCGATCGGAAATGAAGCGCGGGTTGCAGCATGTCGCAGTACATAAAGCAGAAAGTACTAGAGCACGAGCAAGAGAATAAGTGCATGAGAAATTGAGTGATTTGAGAGCTCTGCCTTGAAACCCTTTTTATAGTGCTTGTTCGGTTGCCTCCTGGTCGCCTATATCAGTGCTGACGTGGCTACAACTCCTATTTGTGAGATAATGTTAAGGAAGCTCTATGGTCAACTACACGCCCTCCGGTTGCCTAGAGAATGGTCAAATCTGATCTTAATTCGACTGACTCATATTGCTGATTTTAACTTCATCTTCCGGTCGCCTGGAAGTTGCTTCGGTAGCTCGTATTCTCCGGTCGTCCGTATGCTTCGATCTCCTCGACATAGATATAGTCGCCTGGACTCTTTGAATTCCTTCATTTAGAGTTATCACCGGCACTCACTTCAGATTTCCTTCGGAACTGTTGAACTGTTTCCCTAGTTTTTATACCTAATGAGTAGGATATAAAATATAAAGTTGCTCGCACTTACTTTGGGTCTAGACATTTAACTCCCATCTAGACTGAGTTGGCCAAGTTATAGCTTGCCAGCTGATTCCACTTGGACTTATTTGCGAAACTTTAGCTCTCCCAACTTATTCCACTTGGTCTTATCCGCCAAGCTTCAGCTCCGAGCTTACTCCACCTAGACTTCATCTGCTAAGCTTCAGCTCCCAACTTACTCCACCTGGACTTCATCTACCCAGCTTCAGCTACCAACATACTCCACTTGGACTTCATTCACCTAGCTCTCGGCTAGGATTTTCCTTGCTTGGTTCCCAACCAAAACTCAACTAATGCCTGATTCCCAATCAGGACTTCGGATGCATAGCTTCACTCAGTGGGGTTTTTCAATTGCGTAGCTTCACTCACTAGGTTTTTTTAACTACTCTTGTACACTTGTCATCAATTTGTTAGATCATAACAAACCTAATTTTAACTTTAGTCATATATTAAAACTCTGGTTAAAAGTTGTGCTCCCAACACCAAGACAATGACAAGATGCATCAGAAGAATGAAGAATCCTAGAGATCCACTCAAGACAAGAACAAATCTCCTATAAAATTGATAAGGAAGATAATAGAGTAGGAAAATCACTTCTATATCCGTTAAATGCATTTGATCATTTTTTTACTCAAACAACTTCATAATCATCATTGTACTCACTAATTAGAACTCTTTTAGTTATTCTTTTTCTCCCTTTTTGCAATAAGTGTGTTTGTTGGCTGCTTTACTTTGATGACATGATCCCTTAGTACCATTTATTTTTGGATAATATATGGAATATTTGTACTTTTATTTGATAGTGTTGTTATCTGATTTATATTTCTAACTTGTTTTTAGGGCCGTATCATCGTAGACCGTGAGAGATTGATGACAAAAACATGGTATAATGAGGAAGGGAATAGGTGGGAAATGGATCCTGTGGCCGTTCCTTTTGCTATTTCTAAGAATTTGATTGAAAGAGCTCAAATTCGACATGATTGCAGTGTCATGTATCTTACACTGAAAGCCGAAGATAGAGTCTATTTTGTTGACCTCAAGGTTAGTCATGCGTTCTTGTAATTTGTGTGTTTTTTTGCCTTTTTATTCAGGTAACTGTGTCTTGCATAAGTAGCAAAAGTATTTTTGTATGGTTATGTTGTTTGTTTTTTTCTGAAGTACCATCAGTGACTTAGTGCAGGAGTTTGATTTACTTTTTGAAGAGTCTGGAGGTTTTGATGGTCTTTATGTGAAAATGCTCGCTTCTGGAATTCCAACTGCTGTTCAGTTGATGTGGATCCCATTCTCAGAGTTGGACATCCGACAGCAGTTTCTTCTATTAATAGGCCTTTTCTCCCAGTGTCTAGTTGGTTTATGGAAGTCACCCATTTTAGGCTATATAAGAGAACGAGCTTACACAAGTACAAGGAATATAATTGATGATCTAATGATCATCATGGGCTTTCCTCTTATTGAGTTTATCATTCCAAGACAGGTAACACTTGTATAATTATTTTCAAAAATATTTAATCTGTTGACCACAATAATCATTTACGTTGATCAATGCATGGGGATGCAATGAACTACATATTTGCATTCTTCTTTCAGGTGAGAATGACTTTAGGCATGGCCTGGCCGGAAGAAAGTTATCAAGCTTTTGGTGATACATGGTACCTTAAATGGCAGTCGGAAGCAGAGATAAATCACAGAGCTAGAGCAGTGAATAATATTTGGTGGTACTTTTGGTTTTTGATCAGAAGTGCCGTATTTGGATGTCTTTTGTTTAATGTATTTTTCTTTTTGAAGAGGAAAATACCAAGGTTTCTTGGATATGGGCCATTACGTAGAGACCCTAACTTGAAGAAACTTCGCAGAGTGGTATATCTTTTGGCATTTCTATCTTCTCCTTCGTAATTCTGTATTTCCAGATTGTACATGTTGCTTCTTCGACCTTCTGGATGTTATGTTTGATAATTCTGTTCTTAGTGCATCCATTCTTATCATTTTCTTATGAAACTAAAATTGATGTTTGTTAGCTCTTTATCTTTAGATGTCTAATACTACTTGTAGTAAGATATTTCAAGTTTTTTTTAGCTATCAGAGAGTTTAATTTAGCATACAGAGGAATAGAAAATACACCCTAAGGATAACTCATCCATTGGTGTGTGATATGTTCTTGGATAATTTCACCTTAATAGACACCCATTGGTGCCCATTCTTTCCTTTAAAATATTAAAGTTATTTTTCCAAATTCTTTTAAAGAATAGTCATATGTTGACATGTTGTTATTGGTAGGATTTCAGAATGTGCATGCTAAGTAGAATTTCAAAAGAGAAATTAAAATGCATGAATAACAGGAACTTCGTGCTTTTTTACTATTTGGAGTATTTGTCTTGAAGAGACTCCAGATAAGGCCTTGTGTTCAGTGATGTATTTTATAACTTCTTGTTTCCTGTATTCAACATGATTCTGGAGTTTTGATGTTATATTTTACTGCATGGACAGAAAGCTTACTATAATTATGCACGAACCAGAAACATAAAAAGGAAGAAAGATGGTGTTGATCCAATAACCTCTGCATTTGAGCAGATGAAGGTGAGAATATGCTAAAGCGAAACTCTCAGCTTGCTGTAGGCCACTGTACTGTCTTGTAGCAATTCAAGCTATTTCTCGCATCACATTTTCTTGTTGACTTGTTTTGCAGAGGGTGAAGAATCCGCCGATACCATTACAGGATTTTTCTAGCGTGGAATCTATGAGAGAGGAAATCAATGACATTGTAACATGCTTGCGCAATCCCCGTGCTTTCCAGGAAAAGGGAGCTCGTGCTCCGAGGGTAAATTCACTATTCAAATATTTTATCTTTACACTTTGCTTCATGTTATATGGAAACATTTGATTACTTCTGCATGCTATACCTCATTCCAATAGATTCTGAATAAGCACAAATGAGAAGTATCACACTAAGTAATAGAGCTTCGACTCCCATTTTTACAGTCAACAGTTGTTTCTGCTTTCTCTTCAACTTTGCAATTTGTATGGTTAAATATTTTCATTGAGGTCATCAAAAGTTTTTGAATATGATTTTTTTTTATTGGTCCATCATCTTTGGTTAATTTGGAAGAGTTGCCGGTTTGTGCTCCTATTGCGGCTCTTATATTGCTATTATATACATGTTCTCTTATTTTTTTTAGATTAGAAAATGTTTTCCTGTATTCAGTCATTTGATTAATAAGATAGCTCTTCAATTCATCAAACAACATTTGATTAATATCAAAATCCCCCAAGTTTTGTGCTTTAGAAGGGTAAAATAATTATTTTGATCTCACATAGGTGGCATTTTGATAACAAAATGGAAACCTTTAGCTGCTTTAACTTTAATTAAAGGTTTGAGCATGATTTGAAATCTCGTTTCATGCCGGGCGGCACCATTGAAATGTATGTTGTTCTAATAAATTTCAACACATGAAATCTCTCTTGTTGCTGCATCAATCATGTTGACATTTTACACCCCTTAGCATGCTACGACACATAGCAAGATAATTTTAGATTTTATAGCTTTTGTCCATATAATATTATATCAAAATTATACCAATAGTTTGAAATCTTATACCATGCTACGCAACACGGTTGAAACATATCATTCCCATAAATTGCTAAAATTATTCAACATGGGTAATTTCTCATATATCGTGTCTTGTCGATGTTATATCGACATTTGACACCCCTTGACAATGCTATAATACACGTCAAGATAATTTGAAAATTTGTAGTTTGTGCCATACAACATAATATAGACATTGTACCATTTTAAATGGGCCGCAAAGTTTAAACATAGAAATATAGGTGTCATCTCTTCTTTTTCTTCTTTATTTCCGTCCGCTTCCAATTCGTCATTGACACCATAAGTCAGAATGTCGGCATGGTATTGAAACCATATCATTGCTATCAAAGAGTAAAACTGCAGCACAACTTTATTGTACCATTGAGGTGAGACATAAAGTTCTAACTTTAGGTATATAGGTGCCATATCTTTTTTTTTCCTTCCCTTCATTTCTTTCTTCCTTCCACTTTCAATTCGTCACTGACACCATAAGTATCTAATCTCTATCATTCAATTCAAAGACCAAAACTGTAACATGACTCGAGATTTTAAACTTTGGGTTGGAGGCATTTGAAAATTACCCTTGTTTCTTTTATGATTTTTTCGGAGACAGTAGAAATTTAAATAGGACGATCATATTAATCATGTAACATTCAGCTATTCAGGTTATATTTTGATCCAAGCCATTTGATTGATAAAAATAATTAATCTGAATTTAAAGATATCCAACTTTATAATACAGAATCTGTCTTGAATTAATTTGGCTTGATTGCACAAAATTGTTCACTACTAATGTATATCGTCCTTATGAACTTTTATTAGAACATTTTATTATGCTGGTCTTGCTTAACTGCATGAAAATGTGCCTTTACATTGTATTGTGTCTGCATATCCAACTACATGTTTCAACTTCTTAGTGGATGATCTTGAGATGCTTAATTTTGCTTCAGGGAGTTCTTATTGTTGGTGAAAGAGGTACAGGGAAGACTTCACTTGCTTTAGCTATAGCTGCAGAAGCAAGGGTTCCAGTCGTGGAGCTTAAATCCCGTGATCTGGAAGCTGGACTATGGGTTGGTCAGAGTGCATCAAATATCAGGGAGTTGTTCCACACTGCAAGGGATCTGGTTATTGTCTACCTCTGTTAAACTTTAGTACATATATGCGTGAACTAATAAAATAACATTGATAATTTGTTATCTTTTCATAAAAAACCTCCTTAGCTGTTTTTTGGGTTATGCTAATGCTTAATTAGCATGCAATTTTTTCATTATCTTGAGCCAAAGGTTCTTTATTCCCATGAATGGGTGAGTGGTTAAGTATTTTGCTAATATGCAAGGTTTTAAAATTTGCTAGGCGTTGGTCGAGCACCAAACCAGCGCTTAGGGCCTAGGCCACCTAGGCGGGGACTAGGCGTCGCTAGGCGGATTCCACGGTATCAACATATATGACATAATAAATCACATTCTATAACTCCAACACAATAATATCAAATTTAAAATGAGTTCAAAATTACGCAACTAATAAAATATCACAAATTTATTCTACTTCTCCATAATTTTCAACGACTTGTTCTTTATCGAACACAAACTCAATATCATGTGATCCTCCTCTTCTTCTTTGGATGCAAAATCATCCATATGCCCTCATGACTCTGCTCTTGGCCTCTTCCCAAAAGGCCTCATGTCATGAAGATATTATACATCCTTTTAAACCCATGATATTTTTCAAATCTTTCTAATGTGAGACTTTGATTGAATCCCTAATAATCTTTCCCTCAAACGAAGGATCACAATTACTCTTATGGTTCAGGTCTCTCCATGTGTATTCGGGCACCCTGACCTGCTCTGGGCTTTTCCCGCGAGCATTCGGTCACCTTGATCTTTTTTGGACCTCCCCACGAGCATTCGGTCACCTTGACCTGCTTCGAGGTCTCTCCGCAAGCATTCTGTCAACCTGACCTGCTCGGGGCCAACCCTCAACTTCGTTTAAGGCCACCCCACATGACATCTGGTTTGGACCATAGCTCTGATACCATTCGTTGTGACCAAAGGATATTCACATATCTCCATAATGACATGATATTGTCCACTTTGGGCCAAGACCCTCATGGCTTTGCTTTTGGGCTCTACCCAAAAGACCTCATACTAATGGAGATATTATACATTCTTTTAACCCATATTCTTTTCTAAATCTTTGCAATGTGGGACTTTAATTGAATCCTCAACATCTCACTCTAAAGCTTTTTCAGGGTTGTTTGATGAAATGACTTTTCCAAAGGATTAAACTTTGACCAACCTTTAATTCAATTCCTTTCAAGTCGATCAATTGAGGAAAGATCAGACAATAATTTTTTCTTCAAATCGATGTCTCCAGCCTTTAAACTCTGATTTTTCCAAAATGTGGGTTTCTTCACTCGCTATGATGAAGATGAAGTTTGATGTTAGCCGTCAGGGTAAGCCAACAAATCGATTTTCTTGCTGAACCAAACTTTAGAACTTATAAAACTTAAGCTCAACATATAAAAAGGTTGTATTTCAGTTTTTTTAATTGGACTTTAAATTTAAAAGCCTAAACTAAAAGAAATCGTGAAAATCTTGCAATATTTTCGCAGCGCCTAAATGATTCGACCGATTAGTCGGCGCCTAAGGTCGCCTAATCCCGCCTAGGCGCCAAGGCCGCCTAGGTTGACCGACTAGCATGTTTTTGGTGCGGTTGGTTGGTGCCTAGCGCCTAGGTGGCAGCCTAGACCAATTTTTAGAATACTGCTGATATGCTGGTTGGTTTCTAAAGGCATAATCTGGTTTCACATTTTATAATCTTATTATACTCGTGCTTTGTACATTATTAAATATCTTTGTTATATGCTCATGAGAAGCTCTTATGCAATTATGGATTCAATCGTGTGTGTTTTTTCTTAATTACCTTAGCCTCAGTGTTTCTCAATACAGACCTTTGGCATAACATTTTTAGCTTAAGATGTATTGTTTTTTAGTTTCTTAAGGTTGTAATTAACTTTTTTCATGCTCTAAAACTTGCTTAGCTTTTCATCTGTGACGCTGATTGGCTTCTGTTCTATAGGCACCGGTCATTATTTTTGTGGAGGACTTTGACCAATTTGCTGGTGTTAGAGGCAAATTTATTCACACGCAAAAGCAAGACCATGAAGCATTTATTAACCAACTTTTAGTTGAGTTGGATGGGTAACAGTCATCCTTTGTGTTCTGTACATTTTTTGTGGAAGCCTAATTTCTTCACCTTGTCTATCCTTCACACGACTTCCTTATTCCAACAAATTCTGTGTTGACTTCCTTATTCCAACAAATTCTGTGTTGATAGAGCTAGTAAATTGCCCTTTTCCTAATATTGATAAGGGCACTTAACATATTTGAATTGGGTGAAATGGCAACCATGGTTTTCTTTGATGAATGATTTTTTAAAGAATTCTTACCTTAATTGGTCTTTTGTTAAATTGTTTTATCCTTACCGTTTGGATTTATCAACTGTTGTCTGTTATTCTATTAGCATAAGAGCCATGTTGATGATCACAACTTGTATGGTAATCTAGTGCTTTTTTCTTAACTACCTACTTTGCTACGATGAAATCTTGAAATAACATGCCCTTGTCACCCCTAAGAGGTTTTTCTTGACTGTTGCATAATATTTTTTATAGCAACAACCTTACGTCTTAATGAAACTCAAATATTTAACATTAGGGTCAAAGTAAGGTGGTCCTAGCTTTAAGAAAGAAGTGAAAGCAGGAGATTGAGGTCCTAGGCTAATCACATCTTGGGTTTCCCAAACAATCACACTGCACTGAAATTTTTGAACATCTTGCATCATCGCAAAAGTTTCATGCGAGTCTCCTTATATGAACTCCTAAGCCAAGAAACTTAGGAATAAGTAAATTTAAATAATATAGAAATTATAAGCATGTGACTCCCATATTACTAACTCAAAAATTTGCCTCTATCTTATAATTTATTAATATAAAATATTTGTGTACCCAAAATGCAGAGACAAGAACTATGTTCAATCTAAATGAAAGCTGCGATCTTGCAAAATTACAGAATTTGCCTTTATAAATGGATTTTATAATTCTCATGAAATTTCCCTAATTTTTATATATAATTTACATCAGTATACATATTTCTCTTTCTAAATGTATTCTACAAGTCAAAGATTTATTTGTAAAGATTTTTATCATGAAAAAAATATGTTTCTATCTTCTTTGTGTTAGTGTATTATTTTTGAGATATAAAATATGATTGAAGATTTTAGACCAAAATAGTCAATTCATTACATTGAAAATAGTAGACCTACAAAAGACACAAAAGAGATGATAAGTTGAGATCCATTATGCTGTAGGTGCATCAATTTTCTATTTCTATCCATTTAAAATCTCTTCTTATTCTTATAATCATAGTTTGAAATCTCGTACCGTGTTGCATGATAGTTAAAACATATACAACAACAATCAAGACTTATCCCACTAGGTGGGGTCGACTATATGGATTCTTCTACGCCATTGGTCTCTATCCCCTACTATATTATCATCAGTAATTAAATAAATTTGTTGCTAGCTAAGTCTTTTTTTTTTGACCTCTTTCTTCCTCGTTTGATGTGCATGCATATTTGTTATAGTTTCACATTTTCTAACCAAATTTATTGGTTGTCGTACTATCTTGAACGTGTTTCGAAGTTTTCTCTCAATAAATGCAACTCAGACTTTCTCTTTCATGTTCTCATTTCTTATTCTGTCCATTCTCGTATGCCCACACATCTATCTTAACATACTCATCTCTTCAACTCATCTTTTGCTCATGTACTCGAGTAATAGCCTAACATTCAACGCTATATAAGATAGCAGGTTTAACCGCCATTTTGGAGAACTTCCCTTTAAGTTTTAGAGGTACTTTACAATCATATACAACACTCGACACCTTCCTCGATTTCAATCATTCTACTTATATTCTATATAAGACATCTTTCTCAATCCCTTCATCGTTTTGCAAATAATCCTAATTATTTAAAACTCTAAGTTCTAGACAACTCGTCATCTCCTATTTTAACAATTGTCTCATTACATCTAATATTACTAAACTTAAATTTTATATATTCTGTTTTTACTTTACTAAGGCTAAAACCTTTCACTTCTAGTGTCTCTACCAAACTTCTAATTTAGCATTTATTCCTTCATGTATCTTATCTACCAAAACAATGTCATCTGCAAACAACATGCACTATGATACTATGTTTTGAATGTGTCTAGTGAGTTTGTCGATTAGTGTAAAAAGATAGAGAATTGATCCTTGATGTAACCCTATTATTAGAAATACTTTAGTTACTTCGCCTGAAGTGTTTACTCTGGTCGCTATACTAGCACCTTTCTTTTCTAGAATTCTTCATATAATTTCTCTTGGAACTTTATTATAAGTTTTTTCTAAGTAGTGAATATTATGTGTAGATCTTATTTTTCTCTTGATACTTTTCAATTAGTTGTAAGATGTATAACTTCTATTGTCAACCTTTCAGGTATGAATCCAAATTGATTTTCAATCACCAGTCTTTTTCCTTAATCTTTTTTCTGTTACTCTTTCCTAAAGTTTCATGGTATGACTCATTAGTTTAATACTCTTATAGTTTGTACAAATTTGTATGTCTCTCTTGTTTTTATATAAGGGAACTAGAGTACTTACCCTTTATTGATTAAACATTTTTTTGTTTTCAATATCATGTTAAATAATTTTGTAAGTTATTTAATACCTCGTTTCCCTAGGCACTTCCATACTTCTATTGGAATATCATTTGGTCCAAGCACCCTCTTTTTTAACTACTCCTACAACTTCATCCTTTAATGAACTATCTAAAAAAAATAAATATCTACTCCATTTCTTATTTTATTCTTTTCGGTGTACCATAAATTAAAATCCCAGTTCTCTATCATCTTTGACTTCTCAACTATCCATTTTGTCTATTGTACACATAAAATACTAATTTTTCTCCTAATCATCGTATGTATTACTTCTATTGCTTTACTAATGAGGGTTCCTATATTCCGGGTTCCAACGTGAACTCTTATATATTTAGCACTATACCCGAGGAGATGTAGCGATCTTTGTTGAGACGTTACATTCAGACCCTGCAACACATTCCTTCCAAGGAATAATCTAACATTAGCACAATAGTTTAATGAATTAATTCATTGAACATTTGCCATACTTTAACTGGTAACCTAGCGTAACACTCCTCCTTTATCCGGGCTTGGGACCGACCATGACTGGTTCATCATAGGCTATGATTGGTTGATCAAAACACATCATTTCGATAAATTATCAAACTTCAATATTACTCGGCATGTTGTGTCATCGTGCTTATCATTTCGATGTGTTTTATATCATCCTGACATTGACAGCCCATGTGCCAAGATCAATTGTATGTTTTAATTAATTTTTTATAGCTTGTGTTTGTGTTAGTTAGAAGAATTTATATTTTATTTTTACAAGAGACAAAATGAGTATATAGGGAATAGTAAAATGAGAAATGGAGTAGATATTGTTGTAAATATTTTGTTAAATGAAGAAGTAGTCGAAGTTGTTAGGAAGGGAAATATGATGATGACTCTTAAGATAGTGGTAGTAAAAGAAACTATTAATATAATTAACATATATACATGATTAGATGAATATGCCAAACATAAGTTTTGGGAAGACCTAGAGAATATAGTATAAAAAATTCTGACAAATGAGATGATTTTAATTGGGGATTTAAATGGATATATAGGAGTAAAAAATGTGAAATATGATAGGGTGTATGAGAGCTATATAATATTGGAACAAAAAATAAAGAAGAAAAACTATATTGGATTTTGTGTTAGCATACAACTTACAATAGTTAATACATATTTTAAGAAGAGAGAAGAACGCTTAGTTACTTTTAAAAGTGGGAACAATAAGTTGCAAATTGACTTTCTTATGGTTAGATGGGAAGATAGACAAATTTGTAAAGGTTGCGAGGCTATCCCTAGAGAAAACTTAACCACCAAACATAGGTTAGTGAGATTAGATATGCGCTTTAAATATAACATCAGTAGCAGGAAAATGTGCATGACTCCTAAGATTATATGGTGGAAGTTAAAAGATAGAAAACAAAGTATCTTTAAGGAGAGGATAGAAGCATGACATCTCGAATTTAATATGGGATAAGATGACACCAAATTTAAAAACAATGGCCAAGAGCATATTTAGTGAGTCAAAAGGACACACACTACCAAATAAAGAATCTTAGTGGTGGAAGAGGAAGTACAAGAGAAATTAAAAGAAAAAAGAACAACCTATAAGTCACTGTTACACTTTTAAGAACAAAGATAACTTTAAAAAGTATACATGGCCAAGAAGGAGGCCACGAAAGAAGTGAGTAAAGACAATAAAAAAACAAGGAACCTTACCCAAATAGGATAGATTATAGATGAATCTAATAGGGTACTAGTGAAGTATGAGAAAATAAAGGAGTGATGGAAAAAGTATTTTCATCTACTTTTTAGTGAATGATTAGATGACCAACTTAGTTTAGGAAATTTAAGTAAGTTGGAGAAGTATGGAAATTTAAATTTTTATTGAAGAATTTAATTTTTAGAAGTAGAATTAGTGTTAAATGTGATGAAAAATGGAAAAACGATTGTATTTGATGATATTCCAATAGAGATATGGAAGTAGGGTATTAAATGTCCTACGAAATTATTCAACCTGACATTGAAAATAAAGAAAATGTTGGATCAGTGGAGATTAAATACTTTAGTGCCTTGTATAAAAACAAAAGAGATGTATAAAATTGTGCGAATTAAAGACACTAAGTTGATGAGCGATAAAAAACGATTAAGGAAACAAACCAAGGTGACTTGAAATTAATTTGGATTCATGCTTATGACAAAAGCTATACATCTTAAACATTTGATTGAAGAGTATTGAGAATAGAAGCAAGACTTATACCTAAATTTGTTTTGACCTAGAGAAAACTTATGATAGTCTTGAGAAAAATTATACGGAGAATTCTAGAAGAGAAAGGTGTTAGCATAGCGTATATTGAGAGAATTAAGGATATGTATGATGATGTAATGATAAGAGTGAAGATTCTAGGTGGATTAACGGAAGCATTTCCTTTAAAAATAATATTACATCAAGAATCATCAATCTATTTTTTTACACTAGTTATGTATGAATTCACTGGGCATATCCAATATAAGTTACCATGATGCATGCTTGTTTTGGTAAATGAGATTCGGAGCAAATGTTAAGCTTGATATATGTGAAATGCAATATATAAAAGAGGGTGGCAGTCAAGAGAGAAGATTGTGCACGGCTGCAGAGAGGAAGGGCAATCACGGGCAATGGGGAAGGCTTAATATCGCTTTGATACTAGTTGAGACAGGGGTTAAAAAAGGAAACTAGGATTGCAGCTTATTCATTGGATACTGCACACGTTGACTTTTGTTACAAGGTGATTCAAACATCAAGTGCACTAGAACACATCAAATCATTTATTTTAACAGAAGCATATTCTATTCAACGCACTAAGTCTTTAAATAGACGTAGCCATATAAAGTATAAATAACAGAAACCTTCCCTTACTAATCAATCTAGTATTAGATACATGTTCATAATAAATATAATCACTAGCTGGATACATCATTCTAATTGATTTAATCCCAAGATGCAACATTAATTTCATTATTTTCATTTGTTAGTGCCAGATTATTGTCATTAGCATGTAAACATGAAGTTAGAAAACTTATTAAACACTAGGCCATGTTGGAAGACTGGTTAGGTAGAGCATTCATGCAGGAGGATTTTGCCAAGTTCACATATTTGTTCATCATAACCTTTTTATTTCGATATTATTAACAATTAAATTTCCAACAGATTTCCTTAATATGCAATACAATTTGCAGCTTTGAAAAGCAAGATGGAGTTGTTCTAATAGCCACGACTACCAAACTTAATAAAATTGATGAGGCTTTGCGAAGGCCTGGACGTATGGATAGGGTGCTACAACTTCAACGGCCAACTCAGATGGAAAGGGAAAAAATATTATGTTTTGCTGCTAAAGATACTATGGATGATCAGCTTATTAATTTTGTTGACTGGAAGAAGGTTAATTACATAAACCCTCATGCATGGTTTCTCAGTTCCTCTTGTTAATTCTATTTCTTTGTTATAAAATAATTGAAGAATGACTTTTTGCTGAATATGGTTTTGGAAGAGTAATTCCATTTTCATATGCATTTTATTTTTCTTATGATTTCTATAGATGTTTTTTGTGAACTTGAATACTTGTTTCAGTGCCCCAGAACTTTACTGAATCTCTTGGATATTGAACTTTGACATATCAGTATTTTAATTTAGTACCAGAAGGTCTTGACATGCTTATTGCTTCAAGTACTGGTTCCCTTTTCTCCTTTGAAGGAAGCATCATATCATGTTTGAGTCAACTTCTTTATTCTCGTTCCATAAGTCTGTCTATCAAATGATGCTTCACACCATGGCCTGTAGGTCAAGGATTGTCATGCTAAATATTTATTTCTGTCTCAACATTGTTACTTTCTGTTAACCTGATTTGTTGCTATCTCTTCCACATCTATAATTATTCAAATGTCTGTTACCAAAGTGTATCTTCTGAGGCACTCATAGCAGAATTTTGAATTTCACATTGAACCATTTTCCTATGCATCTATAATTATTCAATTTTTATTGTATTTCATCAGTAAGTTTGTTTATTACTATTTTTTTCAGGCATGGTATGCTATTTTGTTTTGCTTAATTGAGTCCCTGTTTTTATTATCTTTTACTCGGTGTATTGTATTTGTGCACTTGACCAAATTTTCTGCTTGATCATATGTGATATAATGCATAAAATTGTCAACCTGTCCTTGACCATTACATGAGTGATACCACTTTGTTTCTTGCCCAGTGAATATTAGATCACAAAGCTAAAGGTTACTTGTAAACATTCCACACAAAGACAGACGATCTTCGACACTTAGTTAATATTAAGAAAATATGAATGCTTCTTATTTTTGCTCTTGGTACTCTCTATCAAACACTTCAATGATTGTCTTTTGTAACATCCTTTAAACTCTCACTAAATTGCAGAGAAACTTTGATTTTTCACATATAAGCATCATTTCTGCAATCATATGGTACTTTTTGTGTTTTGAATGTAAATGATTTAATTTGCATTAACTTCCATTTTCAGGTTGCTGAGAAGACTGCTTTGCTAAGGCCAACAGAATTGAAGCTTGTGCCTTTAGCACTTGAAGCTAGTGCATTCCGCAATAAGGTTCTTGATGCTGATGAGCTGATATCCTATTGTAGTTGGTTTGCGGTATGTAACAATTTTGTAACTCTTATTTGTAATATCTTGCAGGCAAAATGTTCTTTTAGCAAATTTAGAATATCGTAACATCTAACTATCTAATTTCTGTGATGGATCCTGTTAAGATTTACTAATAAGAAATCCAAATTGTGAGCAGAATTCAATAATCCAAAAAACAATAAGAACGTTAAAATAAGGCTACAGTCACATAGAAGAAGAAAATACATGGTAAAATTCATAAGCTCAATATAACAACAAAGAAAATTGATTCAATAATGAGTAGGAAGAGCATGTGGACACTGACATTACAGATGTTGACAGAGAAAATTGAAGTAATAAGAAAAAAATAATTATCAAAATTAACCAAGGAATATCAATAGGATGTGGGAAGTGCAAGGTGTAGTAGCTGGCAGCCTCTCTATCACAATGATACCATCACATGGTTACATCAATTTGTTGTAAATTATTTCCGAAACTATGCTTGCCATCTATTATTTACTATCATGATGCATGTCTTGGTAAATTTCAAGCTTAACATGTGGATGCCACCTTTAACCCATCACTTATTTAATTTTCTAGGTTATCTTGTTAATTACAGTTTTTTTTTACATTTTTTACAGAGCTTGAGTGAATTTGTTCCTACATGGTTGAGACTGACAACAGGTTTTAGAAGGATAAGCAAATCTCTAGTTGATCATTTAGGATTGACATTGACAAAGGAAGATATGGAATCAGTTGTTGATTTAATGGAACCTTATGGTCAGATAAGTAATGGCATCGAGTTATATAGCCCTCCACTTGATGTAAGCAACTCTGCCATAATATGCCATGTTTCTTTCTTATTTGATCAATACTTATGTGCGGTTTCAACATATTTTCCTATTTCTCTTTTGGACATTATTCATGGCCTTATTTGAATTCTAGTTTTACTGAATCATCTAATAACTTGCGCTATTTTTTAATAATAGCTGGTGGTATGCTTTATGATTTTGTTTTTAAATTATGAATTGAGTACTTTAATTGTTGATGTAATCGATGGGTAAGAGATTGTGTTTCCATGAATTTGAATCATCTTTAGAAAATCAAGGTGTATTGAGTTTGATTAGGTAATTACTTAACAAAATCTAGTTTGCTTATTTTCTGACGCTCTCCTTCACATATATAGGCATGCAGTGAATTAGACTTGTCCAATCCCAATAAGTGGATTGATTTAACTAGTTTATTTAGTTAATGACACAGGGTAATGGTAGTATTCTTACCCCAATCTCCAAATTTTTTGCTGCAATACCATGTTATGTTTGATCTGTGACCCTATGATATCAAAAGTCACTCATGTGAATGACTCAATGCTACAATAGAACAATTAAAGCTATTGTAGTTTATAGTTTTACATTTTATGAATTTAGTCCTACATGAACATTTAGCTATCAGATGGTTTATTGGAGTATATATCTATGGTGCCATAGTTCCTTTGTGAATACATAATATTTTCCCTCTCAAATGGTCGATACTCATTGGTAGCAGATAAAGTCTCTCACTGAAACATCAAGATATTAATTTTCTTAGTTGGTACTTTGCATGTGTGGTTGTTCCAATAGGTCTTGGGGTCAATTCTATGTAGCATAGATACTTCGATTTTTTTTTTTTAAGTATCGGACACGAATACGGATACGATACACAAATACACGTATCGGATATGGCCAAAAATGTGTCGTTGAACTTTTAGAGGTTTGATCACGCGGATATATTTTGGACACGGCTAGGATACGTTTGGGTAAAATTGCAAATATTTAAAATTTTTAGGAGTTAATTGAAAAAATGTAAAATTTTCTAGAACTAATTGGAAAATAATTAATAAAAATGAATTGTGTTGTTGGCTTTTAAACCCTAAATGCTAATCCTTTCTTGCTTGCCTCTCATCCTACTTGCCTCTCATCCTACTCGCCTCACCTCTCGCCTCTTGCCTCTTGCCGACGCTAATGCCAACACCGATGTTAACGCCAACTCCTCTCGCCATGTAAGCCCTAGATTATTATTTATGATTTCTACCCTCTACTCCTCTAAAGTGCTTAAACCCTAATCATTTTGTTAAAAAGATTTGATTTAGAAATTTGAATATAATCCTTTTCCATCTCTAATTTTTAATTTTCAATACTATATATA
>JBBMJZ010200176.1:0-19855 GCA_037833815.1 Zingiber zerumbet
AGCTCAGCACAGATGCATGGCTGAATGACGAGGCTGAACACTTCATCTCCCAATGTAACCGAGTTGTTCACCTGCTTGTGACTCACCAAAGCCACCTCCTCGCCATTGCTGTCTAGGATCTTGCAGTTTCTTGCTCTGAAACAGCCTTCGGTTCTGAAGCTGGGGACAGGAGCATGGTTGGTGGAGCTGTCCATGAACACCTCTGCTTTCTCAGACCCATGAAGAATCGACTGCCTTCTCATTGAAAATGCTTGAGTTCTGCAACCTGCTTCTTCCGTTCCATCCTCATTTTTGAATCCCCTCCATGTGTCATGCATGCTCAAGATCTGTAGATGCTCAAGGCATTGTCGTAAGTGTGTTCTTTTATTATTTACTGAAGAGTGAAAGAAATTAAAAAAGACAGAACCTGAGGCCTCAGAGTAATTACAGGCTTCCCATTCCCATCCATGAGCAAGAGTTCTCCTTCGAGATACTTGCGCCTCCTCGAATAATTGTCGACGCGAAAGGCTAGCCTTCCGCTGCTATCATAGATTGAGAAGCCATCCGTTCCTTGAAAACCCATGCTCGACTTGTTCCACACTGTCCATACTGATGGATGATCTGGGATCATCGTACTAAGCTCTTCTTCTTTGTCGTTCTTAATTACTCAGCCAGGATATGATCAACCCTGGACATTTTTCAATGTGTTCCAAAGCACACTTACATGATGGCGAGGTTGCATGTTTGGCCTATTTTAAAGTGGTGGAAGCTGATCAGTAGGAGATGACAAAGTTTTTGTCTTCTCTTTTGACATGGAGATTAAGATAATGGCACAGAGAATGAGATTCCCAGTGGTATTCTAATCAGCCGAAAGGACAAAAGCATGGAGCTTTGGATCCAACCAATTGTGTTGGCTGATGTTTTGGTGTAACTTTGAGGCACAATTGCAGCAACACTAAAGCAAATATTCGATTGTTCTTTCCCTGCAAAACAAGGGAACTTCCATCTCTGACAATCAAAAGAAAGTTACAGTGAATTCCACTCCTGGTATGAATGCTATCTAGAGTTGAACAATCAGGATTATGCCAGTGAGCAAGATCTGTAAAGAAGGATTTACTAGAATAATCCCTTGTGGCTTACCTATCTCTTAATCCAACTGTGTGCCTACAGAAATACTGCATCAGACAAATTGTATTACTAAAAAGTAGATTTTGCCATTTCTTCATGCAACATTCGCATTTGACATCACTAAATTAAAGCTATATCTGATTCTTTATTGGAAAAAAAGAATAGAGAATATAGACTTTTGTTGGCTAGATTCGCAAAATAGAATAAATAGATCATTTTCATTTGTAGATTTGGTTGATAGGAATATTAGGAGAAATTGAAAAGGAATTCCCTGCACGTCCACCTTGTCAGTCTTCTTGCCCTAGTCGATCAAATTGTTCAATCGACTCAACTTGCTCAACCCATTAGTTTGAGTTGCGTGCCCTACTCCAAGGCACTATTAACTTAGGGTTTGAAGTTTCAATGCCTTTTAGAAGGTTGGGTTTGAAGAGTTGGTGTTTATCTTTTGTTAGAATTTTAGAGTTGGCAAAGCGTATGGCTATGGTGCACTTCATTCCTTTGCCTTCGCCATTAAGTCTCTTTTCTCTCTAGTGTAACAAAAGTATTCAGTTGGTGGATTCCTTTCTTCACATTATTTATTTATTTATTATTATTATTATTTTAAGCGTTCAAAAATTCTCATTTTAGCCTTTTTTTTTTTTATAATTTTATATATTATTTAAAATCATGTTGATTTATTAATATTTTATTTTATTGTTTAAGTTTGATGTAATTTTTGTAGTTCCACGTGTTTGGAATTAGTTTTTTTGTTGTAAAAAATAAATAACATATTGAAAACGATTCAATACCGTGTCGGGAATAATTTAATGCCATTCGATTCCAAAACAAAAGCAGAAAAGGGAGGAGCAAAAAAATAAAAAAATAAAAAGGGAAAAATCGATTTAAAGAAGCGTCTGGTTGCAATCCGCCTCCCTCTCGTGCATTAACAGCCAACCGCCTCCCTCCTCGTCTCCGGCGAGCGCCGTTGAGCTCCTGAGAAGGGTCCTCAACTCCTTAAATCCAAGATCTCGCACACAGATCCATCTCCTACCTATGGGAACCGGAGCATGCGCCATGGAGGTCCTTGGAAGCCCCAGCTTCACGGCGGCCTGCCTCTTGGTCGCGCTCTCCTTATTTTCTGTTGGCCTCAAGTCTTTTCTTCCTGGGGTGCGGATCCCTGGGATCCGCCGCAGGAGGAAGAAGCCCGTCCGGGTTTACATGGATGGGTGCTTCGACATGATGCACTACGGCCACTGCAATGCCCTGCGCCAGGCTCGCGCCCTCGGAGACCAGCTTGTTGTTGGGGTGGTGAGTGATGACGAGATCAAGGCGAATAAGGGTCCGCCCGTCACCCCGCTTCACGAAAGGTGCATATTTGAGATTGTCTCTATGTCGCTTGAGAAATTGCCAAATTGGTTCTAGGTTTAGTGATTGTATTGCCTTTCTCTAATAAAGCATTAGTTTTATGGTAATTGATCGGTCAATTACCATAGTTTATTTTACTGCAGCCATGACATTGATTTCTTCGGTAATTAAAGCTCATTTGGTGTTTCATTTTCATCCTTTGTCTCTACACCTTATATGAAGATATCTACCAGCACGCCCATTAGTAGTTGCTTTGTGTCCATTTATTTGGTCTTTTTACCTTTTATTGTTATCCACCAAGCTGAGAGGAAGCATTCCTATAATGTTTACTCCAAAAGCATTTACACATCCAAAATTGACTTTGGTGCATGTTTATTTAACTCACTCTATTTTAATCTTAATTTAATTTCCGAATCAAA
Organism: Zingiber zerumbet; assembly: GCA_037833815.1. NCBI lineage: Eukaryota > Viridiplantae > Streptophyta > Magnoliopsida > Zingiberales > Zingiberaceae > Zingiber > Zingiber zerumbet. The sequence continues at coordinate 2,871 of JBBMJZ010200176.1, forward strand.
GAGGATATTTAAGTATTTATCACTTTATCATAGGTAGGTCACATGCCTCCAATTTTTATATGAATGTTCTCGTCCTATTATTTCCACACTTCATGCATATAGTGGAGTTGCTAGCCATATTCACACGTTGTGAACAATCATGGCATTTTCTTATTCATTGAAATAGATGCTGAAGAGGAAGCTACTGTTCAATTCATCAAGATCCAAAAGAAGTACGAAGATATACTAATTTTTCATATAGTGGAAGGGACAACTAAAGAAGATAATGAAAAAACTATGTTGAACAAAATTGGTGAGATAATTATTTCTTATGCATAAGAAACGATGACATAAGAAAGATGTTGATAACTCACCTTGAGTTGATGATTTCTCCTTTGGTAGGGGCAAATAATTAGATCAGGAATTTAATCTTCAAAGGTTCTAGACTTGGCTAAAGCTTATTTTGGTAGATCTTTTACTTAAGAGAATAAGTTAAGCAAGGGAATTTGATTTGGTAATTATTTTGTTCAGAAAATAGGAGATTTATCCCAAGTTCTATTGAAGACTTTTACGTATATAATTATTTTGTTCCTAAAATAGTTTGACTTATCTTCTGTTTTGCTTGGATGGGACGTGGGAGTCTTTAAAAGGGACCCAATCCTCCCCTGTTATTCATTTGAAAACTGATTATATCTCTATTTGTGAGTTTTTTTTCCTCTGTCTGAAATTGTTGTTCCTCGTGTTGGACCTTTTCTTTCACTTTCTTTCTTCCATTCCATTCTTCCCCACTTTCTCCCTACTAGGAAACACGGTGTTATACTTTGGTCCTTGTCATTTGAACTTGTTTTACTTATCCCCATTTTCTCTCCCTACTAGGAAACGTGGTGTTATACTTTGTCCCTTGTCATTTGAACTTGTTTTACTTATCCACCAATTCCTTTACTTTCATCTTTCTACTGTCAGGTTACATGAAATGACCAGTAAAGAGCAACTTATATATATACGAAAAGGTTTTCATAACATTGATTACATCCTTAGTCTTAATGACATTGATTTGCCTTGTACAATTACAGTACATGATTTCATTATTTGTTTTGGTAATTCATCATGTTTCCCTTTTTCTAGGATGACAATGGTTGGTGCAGTGAAGTGGGTTGATGAGGTCATTCAAGATGCTCCTTATGCTATAACTAAAGAATTCATGAATAAGTTATTCACTGAATACAATATAGATTACATCATCCATGGGGATGACCCTTGCCTCCTTCCAGATGGTACTGATGCATATGCTCTGGCCAAAAAGGCTGGCCGATACAAGCAAATTAAAAGAACAGAAGGAGTATCAAGCACTGATATTGTTGGTACTTATCCTTGTCTTGATTTTGTTTCTTTGCCCTTCTAATTTCTAGTCCTTTCTTGGTAGGAAAGGTCAATTTTAAAATGCAATTAGTTTGGAACTCAGATGTGCATTTCATTTAGTATGACAGTGTGTGCATATATAGTATGATTTTATAGGCTTATTGAGCAGAATTTTTAATTAGAAAATTCACTTCACCTTTGACAGGGTTGAATTCTTTGTCCGATTAAAGTGTCTTATCCAAAATGTTTATGCAATAAGGAAAGAACCTATCTGTAGTTTTATATTTTGAACGCGTACTTCATGGGTAGGCGAGCAATGAGATTTGATTAGCCAAGCCTTATATTTAAGTTGACTTAACGTAAATAGAGTAATATTTTTTTACATTATGGACTTGAAATATTCAATCTGAATTCTTGGAGGTCTCTCAGTGCATGCAAGTAAAATTGCAGCTTGTTGCACCATCACTTTCACCACTTTTTTTAGTGTTCTACCAAGTTCTAGGGGCCAAGTTTCAATCCATGTGGTCATGTACTGTTGATTCTCCTTTGTATATAATTATGGATAATTTTCTAATTTGTCAAAGCATTAACTTATTTCTTTCATTATCAACGGCATGTACAGGTCGTATGCTACTTTGTGTAAGGGAGAGATCACTAAATGGCAGTAACCATTCTTCTTTGCAACGGCAGTTCAGCCATGGACACAATCAGAAAGTTGACAATGTAGGGTCTGCTACAGGAACTCGGATCTCCCATTTCTTGCCTACATCTCGGCGAATAGTGCAATTTTCAAATGGCAAGGTCTAATGTTGGAGATTTCTAAGTAGCTTTTATTAATTGAGTTCACATATCTGCTACTATTATTTGACTATCACTTCTATTCATCACCATAATTTTTTTTCAATATTTTCTTAATTGTAGGTGATAATACAACCTGAATAGTTTTGATGTTTGGTTAGTAATTGGCAAAATTTATGCTATTAGATTTGTTCTATGGTTTTGTAAATTGTTCTTTTAGTGTGACCATCCTAAATCTTGAAGAAAAGCAGTATTATTTTATATAATTGATCTTCCCCCCTTTTGGAGTCAATCTCACATTTACTGTGATTCATAAGACATTGTTCTTATGGTTTAGACATGGTGTTGGTCTTTGGAGATAAAATATAGCAGCCATAGAAGGTGTTTTCATATGAATATATAGTTAGAAAACATGTGCTCATTATCTGTGATCTAAGTATAGCAAATTGTTTTTTCTCTTTTAATCTTTTATTTCTGGATTAAAGACCTAAAATTAACCTCTCTACTATTTCTAATTTTCTCCACAATGATAATGATGACAAATTTAGTGCATATACAAACAGTGCATTGTGTGTGCGTATACACTTGTTTAATAATCTATTAGTTCTTGTTTGTTCTTTGGCTTTAGACACATTATTCATCTGTACCTATCTTTTCCCATTTTCATACAGGGTCCTGGACCTGATGCTCGTATAATTTACATTGATGGTGCATTTGATTTATTCCATGCTGGGCATGTGGAGGTGTGATATGCTTTCTTTTCCTTGTTTATATTGTGTATCATAAATGCATGCAATTATATGATGGACTAAAAGTCAACACGTTTCACATATGTCAATTGAATATCTAGAACAATGAGATGGGAGTCTCTTTTATAGTTTTGCAATCTTGTAAAACTTGGGGAATATAGATCAAGTTTGCTAGAAATACTGAAAGTACAAAAAAAACAATAATAAAGTTGTAGAAATAAAATAAAAATTTATATTTCAAGCTATTTATTGTGATTTTAAATTTTTTTTATTTGCATATGGATGTGCCTCACTCTGAGCATGGCAAAATTGCATGCTTCATGCTCCAGCACATCATGATCTCAGTTGTACAATCAATAGTTGAATTACTTCCTCTATTTAAAGCTCAAACACCAGCCTAGGTTAGTCCCATGCTTAGGTCTTATACATTGCTCTGTCATGCTACCAGTCTGCAATCAAACGTATGAGTCATCAACCTTGTGGTCAAACTATTGAATTCCCAACTTATTAATCAACACAGTTTCAACAGTTTAGATGTGAATAGTTAGATAGTGTTTTAGGTCATTTTCCTCTGTTTTAGGGCATAAATAGTGAAATCGTTTCTGTTACTGATATTCTTCTAGCATGCTCAAATCATTTCTTTTGTTTTGGATTTTGAATTAACTTCATATATTCACCATTAATTATACAAAAGGTCAAAAGATCCAGTGTACAATATGGATCATTATGGCATTTTACCTTTTTTCCTCTTCGATAATTATAACAAAGTGTTTGGTTGCTTTGTTGCAGAACTTTTCTTTTTGAGATTAACATCCAGTCTGGCATTGTCTTGTGTACAGATACTACGACTTGCTCGAGAACTTGGAGATTTCCTACTTGTAGGAATTCATACAGATCAAACAATCAGGTTACTTTACATCAGTTGCTGGCTCATAATATCTTCAGCAGGCATTTTTCGCGTATTGTTGTTAAAGTTTCTTAAGAGTAGTGATCATTTGATCTTATTTCATTCACAGTGCCACTCGAGGACTCCATCGCCCAATAATGAATCTCCATGAGAGGAGCTTGAGTGTTTTGGCCTGCCGTTATGTAGATGAAGTGATAATTGGTGCTCCTTGGGAAGTTTCAAAAGATATGGTAGGCCACTGTCATACTTTCTTTGTGTGATCTTGGGTTGTTAGAATAGGTTTCTCTCAAGAAAAGAATTGTATTCTTAATCAAAGCTTTGGTTGGTTGCACTAATAAGATGGTTATTGCTTTATCATCTCTGTAGTTATTGATAGATATATAAAAGACGTGTTAGTATGGATAATCATATTTCTTGTATAACTCTTACAGAATTAGTAGTCTGAGTAGTCCTTTTGTGAATTGGTATAATAGTCATCTTGAATTGTTGTTGTTGGAATTCCAATTAATGTGGGTTAAGGTAATTATTGAACAACTAATAGTTGTTTGGTATAGTAGTGAGCGGGCTAATTCTAAGAGACTTTCCGCCAAAGGCCAAGGCTTTAAATCCATATAATGACACTAGTAGGAGGGGTTTAATCTTGTCGCTCATGAACCAATAGGAAATTGTCTCACATCAAATGTGGTGGGAAACACGTCCTGGTCAAAGACAAAAAAAAACTTATGAACAAATGCTGTTTGTTATATTTCTGAGTTCGATCTTCACTATATTGATTCAAAATCCTTTGTGTGTTGATGAGGATCAGCATCTTATACGAATTGATAAATTATTGTTGGATATATAGTTAACATTTATAGTTGATTTTACGTCTTCTAAATCTTAAGAGAATCTTCTTTGAATTTCAACATTTGGTCCGAGAACTTTGGCTGATGCACATGAAAAAATTGGTATTAATTATGCACTAATTTTCTTTCTGTTATTATATGCTGTTACCTTTGCTTGGGAGGATGCTTGTTTAGGTGCTAATAACTTGCCCCATCCATTTATTTATTTTTTATTGGAATGTTTGAGCACTAGACAAGATCTTTCGTATCCACTGCTAGATGAATTGACAATTCTTCATTGGTATGCTGCAGATTACTACCTTTGATATCTCTTTGGTGGTTCATGGAACTATAGCTGAAAATATGGATTTCCTGAAGGTACCTTAATATTCTGGTACAAATAATAAGATATGAATGTGAATAGCAGGAATACTCACACCATTATTGCATAACTATATAGGAGGATTCAAATCCATATTCTGTTCCCATGGCTATGGGAATCTACAAGCAACTACAAAGTCCTTTAGATATCACAACTAGTACAATCATCAAGAGAATTGTTTCTAATCATGAAGCATATCAGGTACAGTCAAATAGGTTATATGTTTTAAAAGACACATTTTTGTTTGCTGTTTTCCTGTGACAACTTATTTATTATTAGATTCTAAAGGTTGATGTGCTACCATATTTGATTCATGTAACTGCAGTAGTGGTCGGCTGGTCATCCACTCATTCCTACATGCTTCGTCTCATTTTCTATAGCATAGTCATAAAACACACCTTAGGAAATTTGTACTACAAGAACTGATGCTGCTAGCAAGGTATAAAGTGCATGCAAACTGCTATCTGCATAGAACATATGCAGTGGCAGAGACAAACATTTTCCGTACCAAAAATGCTCAAAATACCATAGTGATAAAAATCACTAACATACATAGGGTAAACAATTAAATAATAAATAGAACAAATGTTTAAGTTAATGCTAACTAGTTATAAGCCATAAATAGGTAGCTTAGAGTTTTGACTCAATTTAGTAAATAAACTGGCTTTAATGAACCAAATAAGACTTTGTTTCAACTGCACATGTAGACTAGGTAGCCATATGTGTTTCTACTAGTTATAAGCAGGTGAGAGATTGGATTTTCTGCTTGCTTCTGGAAGGTTCTAGTTTTCTTCCAGGCAGCATCTGATCTATGGATTATTCATGCATATGTAGGTTACGTTGTGTCTGTTCTTTTGGCACTGGTAATTCCATTCAGTATTTGAAAAATTAATCTTTTCTGCTATCTCTTGGCTAGTCGCTGATACTTGTCACTGTTATTCATGGTTTTGCTGCCATCAATGATCTTGCTGTTAATAAGTTTGGTTGACCATGGCAGTACCTGACTGTCACAAGACATAATCCTGAATAATAAAATGAATGGTTACTGATTTGGTAAACCCTTTCTTGCACAACTATTTTGCAGATTTAGATCACATTGCTAGTTGCCTCGTATTGAATTATTCAACAATTTGATTTTGTGGATTTGATGAGTGAATTTATGAGAGGGCATACTAAGTGGCAGTACTTTTGCATTGTGCAGAAAAGAAACGAGAAAAAGGAAGCAAGTGAAAGAAAGTACTACGAGAACAAAAGCTATGTCAACAGTGACTAACACCCACTTAGTGAACTAGGAAACAGTATTCTTGAAAGCCCCACATTTCTAATGCCTGCAGGGGCAGTTGTTGCAATATCGAGCAAGTTCATCGGCTTGAATTTTGTTTGTTCTATAATTTTTCACAGAAGTTCATTATGCAGCTACTATATATATCTCAGCTTACAGGGTGTAATTTTGTCAGTTATTTACCTCAATAGTCTGGGGCAACAATCGATGGATTTATTATTAGTTTTGATTGCTTCTATGGATGGGTGCAGTGGGTAGCTGTATAGATGGTTATTCCAATAAGTCTTAGGTTAATTTTCAATGAATGTAAAATGTCTCATTGGTGTCTAACATCTTTTATACAAAGAGCTTCTATGTTAAAGTAAAATGTCTTATATAATTTATCTATTTATATCTTGTCTTGGGAATTGGGATCAATGACTTTTGCCCCTATTATTAGTTTTGACTTGTATAAATGTGTTTTATTAATGATTATATCTTGCTACTCCAGCCCGAGCTTCTTTAACTCTTTCAATGGGTTTTCTTTAGGTATCTTCGGCCATCCCAGTTCGGTAACTAAGAGAGAAAATGGTCAATTGTTAACCAGATGGTTAACAAATCATAGTTGTCATAATTGTAATAATTAAATTTGATCATTTATTTTTTATAAATTAGTAAATAATATTTTAATATAATCACACTCTATATATAATAGTTTTTATTAAATTAATTTATTATAGTGGTAGCTGTTATAATAATATTGAAATAAGTCCTTTTCATTTTAACATAATTGGTTACTTGGTGGCTGGTGCTCCAGTGATAAATAACACAACTCTTCATATTTTTTGCCCTTTATTTTAATATAAATTCGTAGTTGCGACGTTCTGAGAAAGTAAATGCTCTTTCTGTTAAAAGGACAAATATAAGGATGTATGCGAAAATGGATAAAGATCCAGCGGCAAATAACCCCCCGTGGCACAATGTCCGACAAGGTCACGTGCTTCGACGGTGCCGATAACTATTGCTTTTTCTGAATTCCAGCGTTAGGCGAAAGTGAGAGAGGTGGACGAAGCCACCGCCCCATTTTGTGTGTGAGAGAGACAGAGATTCCTTTCCAGAACCCTAATCTGTTAGTCTGAAACCTATGGTTTCGGTTCTACTGGCGAGATTTTATTTGGGGAGCTCGATCGACGCCCTCGCGCTGGTTATCGACTTCACAGCGGCGGCTTTTGGCTGGTTGTTTGGGATTTGATGTGGAGACTGGGTGCCTGTGAGCCGATGCGCTTATTGCTCAGCTTCAGGCAAGGAGTTCTTGTTCCAAGGGTCTTAATTGGTAATGGATCTATAGTTAATGTCTGCTTTTTCAGAAATGCCTCCTCGTTTTTTGTTTTCTTTCCGGTTCAAGATCAAGCTAAAGATCGCGCCTTTTCTATCGTTTTAATGCGGTTTTTGTGTGTTTTTCTTGGACGAAAATGTGGATTTCTGCTTTTAGGTATCAATTATTTGAACTGATCTGAGGTTCACCTTCTTTGTTTGATTATTTTTTTAGTTTTTAATTTGAAGCTGATTATTCAGATGTTATTTGATCTCCTTAAAATGCTTCGATTGTGCAGTAGTTGTTCTGATTCAGAGATTGTTCTTTATAATTTTCTTCAGATCATTGTTTCGGCTTGGAGTCCAATTATTCGCCCATGGCAGTAGCTAAATGTGACATCCAAAGTTGATTTTTTACTGCCGCAAAAGACTTTTTGATATCCTTTGTGTTTCTTACGTCTCTCAAGTGTTGGAAACTGGAAATTCCAAAAGATTGCAAACGTTTGGGCATCAACATCTCCATTAAGTTGGAGAGGAATCTCAGGGAAGGAACGTTTGTTGGGTAGCAAAATCCAAAGAAAAGGGGGGAAAATATGCAACCAAAAGCAAGAATCTATGCTGATCCTTCCTCTGACCTGGATCATTTCGACCTCCTACCTGACTCAATTGTTCTCCTAATCTTCAATAAGCTTGCAGATGTTAGGTCACTAGGCCGCTGTTCTGCTGTTTCTAAGCGGTTCAATTCTCTTGTCTTCACGGTCCATGATGTCTATATTAAGATTGATCGTGTGGTCACTGTTGATGGTGATTCTGACGATCCATTAAGCTCATCCTCTCCCAGGCAACGGCCCCTTTTTGGCAACCTCATAAAACTGATGTTCTCCTCGCTCCTGAAACCCTTCCTGAACCTCCGCAGCATCAAAGGAAGTAACAAGCCTGTCTTCCCACAGCTCTCCCATCACTCACCTGCACAAGTTCTCAAGGACTTCACCCATGTCCACAACCTCCGGATTGAACTTCCATCAGGCGACGTTGGAACTGAAGAAGGGGTTGTTCTAAAATGGAGAGCCGAGTTTGGAAGTACTCTCCAGAAATGTGTGATCTTAGGAGGTACTAGGGTTGATCAGAAGCCTGTCTCTTCTGAACTCGAAGCATCTGCAGAAGACAATGGAAGCATTCCTGAATCATTCTACACTAATGGAGGTCTCAAGCTGCGTGTTGTCTGGACAATAAGCTCGCTTATTGCTGCTTCCACAAGGCATTATCTTCTCCGGCCTATCATAAGGAACCATCCAACTTTGAAGAGCTTGGTTTTGACTGACACTGATGGGCAGGGAACCTTGTGCATGGGCGAAGAACAGCTCAAGGAGTTTAGGGAGAAGCCACTGGCACCCTTGGGATCTTCAAACAGGACACAAGTTCCAGCTTCTAACATGAAGTTAAAATATGCACCCATCTTGGAACTCCCAGGTGGGATGGCATTACAAGGAGCAACACTAGTTACTATCAAGCCGTCTTCTGATGGAAGCAGTGCTGCCAATACAAGGACTGAAACTGATGCCTTCATTTCTGGAGCATTTGACGGCCCATTCAAGACCGCAGTGAAGACTCTGATGAAGCGACGGACATACCTTCTGGAAATGAATGGTTTCTAGATGATTGAACTTTCCCTCTTTCTCCACACTGATGAAGTAGCATTTGTATCCTCTAAACTCTTCCTGAAAGTGCAAATTGCTATCTTACCTTAGGTGTGAGCTTGTTTGTGTTGTCCTATGATGCTTTGCGTCTGTATAGCAATAACAACTATGCATGTAGAAGTTACATGAGATAAATATGAAATATCTGTTGTAGCTTATCATTTCTATGCTAGTCATTCCCTGTTCTTGCATTGTGTATCAGCTATCTTTGCTCATTGTTAACTCCCATATGGCTCCGAATTGTAGGGTGGAAATGGTTGTGTTAACATTTATTTCTGAGTGCGTTCGTTGGATGGCCAAAGTTTCTTTACAGATTACTCAGCTTCAAAAAAAATTAACGGACTGATGCAGTGTAGATAGAAAAGTTGTTGCATCCATTTAATGAAACAACTTTCATACTTCTTTGATGTTAAATCTTAGTATTTCACTTTACTCTCAGCAATTTAGAAATTTTGAGTTCAGTGTAGTTGTTGAGTTTGTGACATCTTTTAGCGGCGTTTGTTAAACAATGAACATCATTAGATCACCTCGTTGACTTAACTGAAATGGTATCATCTTATATGCTTATCTGTTAGCTGGCATCTGCAGCAACATCACCAAATAATGTCCTTTTGAAACATGCTTCTACTAATATTAATTGCAAATTAATACTTAGATTAATGATCCAGTGTTATCCTTTCCACAAGACTCCAGTGGCAGTGTTCCAGATCAATTTCCTATTGATGGCACACAGTCATTGGGACCATTTTAAAGAGTCCTGACACATTTGCAGATGCTGTGACAAACTATGTTCTGGGATTAAGCAAGAACATTACGACTAACTTCTGAATTGAACTAACTTGAATTAGATTTATTGTCTTCAAGCAAGTGGAGAGGCCAGTGTTTATATATTATTGTTTATTGTTTTATAATATAGTGTTTGATTCTTTTCGGAGGGCCTTTATTTGACTTATAATACTTAATAAAATTGGTGGCTTCTGCAGCCAATCCCTTTTTCAACCCCAAAAAAAAACATGGGGGAAATGGAAATTAATAATCTGTCTACTAAGTATAATTAAAGTAATAATAAGATAGATAAGGAAAAGAGTATAGAGGGATAGGTAGGGATGATAATTTTCTCTAAATTTTATTAAAAATTTGACATCCGATTTAAATGGAGAAGAATATGAAGAGAAATTTTAGACCTATAGTAATCGGGCATTCTGATATTTGTGGGTATAAATATAGAGACGGATATGATAAAATCCTATCCATACCCTACTTAATATATATAAAAGCTTCATTTGTTATTGGGAATGAATCTATCTAGGTAAAAAAACTTAGTTTATCTATTTATATGATCATCAACCTATATCTCATTTTTTTTTATGAAAAATACTCATCCAATTATTGAAATATTTTTTTTAAAAATAGTAGATAGTAATAAGATGATAAGGTAGAATATAAATATCGAGATGGTTAAGAAAGTTAAATACCCAATGGACGGAGAGAAAAAGGTAATACAACTAATATTACAACACATTCAATGCTATATTAATGTGGGATAAGATCCGCTTCATCATGGTAAGTTTTTGGCAGATTTAATTACTGTTTTTGTTTTTTAATTTCTCGCAGAATTAAGCAAAAATATTGCGGGCTGATTTTCTGTGTTGGTATTGAGATGGCGGTGATGACGGGTCTCAGCGTCGGCCTCCGGTTTGCGATCGGCGCCGTGGTCTTGATTCTGCTCTTCGTCGTCGTCGGATTCTTCCAGTTCTGCCGCAGAGCAAGGGACGACCGCGAGGCGACGGCGCCGATGGAGGCGGCTGATGCGGCCGCAGGCGGCGTCGACGAGGCGACGCTGACGAGCTTCCCGAAGGTGGCGTACTCGGAGGCAGCGGGGCCGGAAACCGAGACGTGCTGCGCGATATGCTTGGCGGAGTACGAGGCCGCCGACGTGCTGCGGCGGCTGCCGGCGTGCGGCCACCTCTTCCACGTCGAGTGCGTCGACCCTTGGCTGAGGTCGCACGGCTCCTGCCCCTTCTGCCGCGCGCTCCTCGTCGGCAGTGAGTGCCGGAACGCCGTCGGAACCAACACCGGAAGGCGCCGTGGCAATTGGGCGTATGTGAACACAGGCGCAGTAGCGCCACTACCGGTGGTTCAGTAAACAACCCACCACACTCTAATCCTTGTTTATCAGTCAATATAATTTTGGTTTCAGAGAATGGAGATGGTTCAGGTCACAACATTAATCCAATTTTTGCATACATTTTCATATATAAAAATATAGTTTGTTTTCTCTGCTATTTTTTTAATTAAACAAATGCATCCGACTTTTTTTAACAACAATAATTATCTGTATTTTTCATTAACTATAGCAAGTTTTTGTTTTGGCAAATAAATTTTTTTTTGATGCATACTAACTTGGATGGGTGAATGATTAAGAGTGAAGTAATTAAGCTAAGCATAAATTTTATGGAGGGAAGAAACATAGAGTAAAGATAATGATTCTTGTATACTCTTAAAATCAATTTATATTTTTTTTATATCAAATATCTACATCTTACAATTTGATTAATCATAAAATACGCATTCTATCCATTAGCTAAATCTAAGAAAACACGATAATAAATGTGTCAAAGATGTGACTTGCATAAAAATTCAACCTTGATTATTTAAAAAATACACTATTTTTTACCACCACTCCAAGTCATATCAGCATTAAAGTCACTTTACATGAATCATAAAACACCATTTATTCAAAAAAAGTAATTAAATGAAAGCGTTTATATTCTCATTATTCTTTTTACAAAATAAATGTGTGAATGCACAAATTGTTCTAAAAAATCCATGTTTATCCAATATATTTGATAGATATTATTTGCGAGATGTCAAACTTCTAAAGTATTATATCGACGACGTTAAAAGGATGTTTCCGTTTGCTTGTAACCCATCTCTTCTAGTAAAAATATGTTAAAAATATATCTAAAATATAATTAGAAAAAGACAACTCATTTTTACGTGTCAATTTGGATGAAACGCATCCAAATAAAAATATTATAAAAAAAATCTTAACACGATTTCAACCCAAAGCAAAACCCTAAATCAAATAATCCTAATAATCCGTCCAACCAAAAAAAACCTACTTTTATTATTTCCCTATAAATTTTTTATTTTTATTTTAATATTTCATTATTATGCTAATATTATACTATTTATGTACCTAAAACATCTTCTTAATATTTAAAATAAAATTTAATTTAGTAAACAAATCTCTAAATACTAAATTCAAGTCAATCCACACCCAGTCGGAGCCTAAATCAACGCCAAAAAATCTCAAATCAAACCTAACACAAATCTAAAACCATCCAATTATAATCTAAAAACCCCCAATTATATTTCTCAGAGTCAACTTGAATCGGATTAGTCAGATACACTCCTATTCATTTTAGAGGAACAATTTATTTATGATAGACTACAAAGGTCACAAGTCTCATTTTTCAATGCAAATGATGAGATACACAATTTTCTTATGCTTCTGGTCTTATGAAATGGAAAGGGAGAGCCGTCTTGACCAACCAAAAAGGTCATCAAACAAGCCTCACTGAAACAACACAGCTTCATCATAAACAAAATATAGATTCTAGGGTACCTGCAACGTTTGTAGTAGGGTAGTGGAAAGCATACTTTCACAATGATCCCAAAATTTATCACACTATTTACATCTTTCCCATGAACAACTTGAAAAAAATAAATGCAAGAAAGACTTGCTTGCAGAAGCCATTACCTGAGCATTTGTAAGTGTGCATAGATGAGAATGGCAGCTTTCAGGAAAGATGTATCCCTTATGAAAGAACAGGGATTGATCCAAAGCAGAAAAAAAAACAAAAAGTCTTCACACCCGTCGCGAAGAAGGGAGCAATGATTCGTACATCTGACCCATTCTTGAGGTTATGACGAACTTGTGCACGGTGCTCAAATCAGGCTTGGCTAGGTCCACGATATCTTCTCTCAAGCTGTAGAGGAAGCACATTTAGGCTAATTGGTTTCGAGTCACAAGATGTTTGCAGAGACCATTACTTACCTTATCCACTCGCCAGTTTCCTTAGCATGTTTTTCTACCGCCTTGTATAGAAGATCAAGAGTATACAACATCAAACCATACATGGATTGAGCATCTTCTGCCTGTATATTAAATGAATTGTCATCAGTCACTTGATACAGATTTTGTCAACCATGTTATAAGGAGTTTGTTGATATATTAAGTAAACTGCCATCAGTCACAAATTTGTTGATAGCAGACAATTGTTGAAGAAGTCGTTGCTATGTTTTTATTTATTGTTTGCCATAATACTCAACAAAGAGTCACAGGCCGTAGATATATGGTTCAAGAACGTAGTTTGGGTTGTGTGAGTTTGACAACCATGTTATAAGGCTACGACAATGTACTTAACATAATCAAAAGTGATACCAGGATTCTAAGGTATTGATATTAAAGCTCGCACCAACTGAGTTGGTCGCATTACAAGTAATTATTGGTTGGATTGTAACATATTTTACAAAATGGCATAGGAACCATTAATGGGACACATATTTCAGCATACGTCCCAGAAGTATGACCATCGAGGGCATAAAGGAGCACCAACACATAATTTGATGGCAGCTTGTTCATATAACATGCTGAATAAGTTGAAGGATATTATGTTTCGGTTGAAAAGTGTTCAATTGTCATTTTCTCAAATGGGTAAAACAGACTAGATGAAAAATCCAAGTCTCAGAAGTCAAAGCAAACATAACACGAAATCCAATCTAAATAGTATCCAAAATAAATTCAATACCTTTCCTTGGTCCATGCAAGTTTGGAACTCAACTAGTCTTTTCTCAACTTCAATAACAAGAAGCCTTCTTTGCCTGCGAGCAACTCTTCCTCTGCCTTCTGCACCCTTATCCTGAAATTGTATAGACAAATAGTCAAAATTAAAGTTGGCAATTAGAGTTGATTGGATTATTATCAAGTAACCCAACAAGTAAGATGAATTTCCCATCATCTAGCAAACACATTAAGTAGCTCGGCAAACCATAATATTAATCCACTGTTTTCATAAACATTACAGAAACAATAGAAATTGCAAAGAAGTTCACAAGCATAATATGTATGTCCAATCATGAGCAACTCAGTGATATCACCAAGCCAAGTACCACTAGAGAGAGGGCAACTGCAAATCAAGATGATTACAAATGACATTTTGGTAAAATGATTACTTTTTTTCCAGGACAAAACTCTAAAGATGCTAATGTTAACCCTTATCATCACCAAGCTGTGCCAGGATCAGCTACATTGATTGTCAGTTACCATGTAGTAACATTTGGAGCACATGGATCAAAGCTTATTCATACTGCTGTCTCCATAAAACATGTCACATTCTGTAGCTCCTAGAATTAATGAATAATTTTACCCACCTCAATTCCAATAAACACAAAATGATATCTTTAAGATAATAGACAAACAATATGAAACCAAGAAAGCACAAAGAAGAAACTAAAAATAAGTAAAGATGCATGAGAGTTTAAATGGACCAAGTCTCCTGACAGTGTTATAACTTTTAAGCATAATCTAGATGAGAAACAGGGTTTTCACTAACAAATTGACACTGAAGGATATGCCTACCTGCATGATCCAAGCTCTAACCAACATAAGCAGAAGCAGCGAAAGACCAAAGGCTGGCAAAGCAGCAAGGATAGCAAAATTAATCTCGTTGGCCTTAAGAATCTGATCTAGCTCAAGCATTGCCCTAGTCACAAAACAATTAATGGAGTCATTAGTCATATAATTAAATTTACTTTGCATATCTGTTCAAATCCTCCAGATCTGTAGAATTCAACTTACGTCTCAAGATCCAGCTTCAGCTTTTGAATCTGTAAAACTAAGAAATTAATACAAAGAACATCTAGAAAGTACAGTCAACTGCTATTTACACAGGCGGAGGAAAACCTGGATAAGCATCGCCCGAGCTAGCTCTCCACTCAACAAATTTTGAAGGGGATGCATCACCTCTTTTTCATATCTGCAACAAAACATCTATTTGCTAATGTGGATGCAATACTGAAAAAAATCATACTTCAGTTTAGATTTTACTCCAAGTTATGTTTCAAAAATAGATATCTACAATTGTTTCTGAAGGATCCAGCAGATAAATAGAAAACAATTAGTAAATAGACAGCAATGAAAATCAAGAACCCTGACCACATCTTTCAGTTATTAGAGAAGTAAGATAACAATAAACTAATGACCAGCATTTTCTGTAACATGCCAAAACAAGTTATCATAAGGTGCAATCAGCAGCTGTTTTCTCTCGCCTTCACCAAGTACTAGGCATATTGATAAGATACTGGAGAATTCCAAGTCAATATGTTAAAATGTTTTGGTTGAATAATCCATAAAAATGTGCAAAAAAAATTTCGTACTTTAAAAAAAAATCCTATTGTAATTTGTGAGAATCCATCCAGTTACCTCCAATGTCATACAACATTAAATGTATTGGAGAAAAACGAGATATTATAATGTATCATTGCATATGTTTGCTCATGCATGAGAGCTCATGTAAAATTTTTCTTTTTGATGAACAAGAGCTCATGTAAAAATTGGTTACATTAGAGTGGCATATAGAAAATTTAGCAATTTTATTTCACAAGGAAATTGATGTAGTTCAATAATAAAACTCGTTACCTGGCCATCACCATTTCCAACATTTGCTGATCTGGAATATCATCTGGTATCTTTTGACCTTTTGTTTGCTCACAGAAAGCCAACAACATCCTGAAAATTAGTAGTAAAAACATGTCACACATCCCACAAACATGTCACAAAAATCCCTTACAATGAGCAATCATATTGCACAGATACTGAAGCAGATATGATGTCAAGTTGTACAAGATAACTTACAACATGTCACACATCCTACAAACCTTTCTGTTAAAAAATATTGCAAAAAAAAAGAGAATCTGCCAAGTGACATTATCCTATATAATATAGCTACAACGAACAAGGATAACACAAGGATCTAAACTTTCAAACGTGTATATGCCCTCTGACAGAGTTTACGTTAAGATGCAATCTTTTTCTTCTTAATCATCCGTGCAGGGCACAGGGCTAATCTTATTGAATTGTAGCATCAGAATTGAAGGAACTTGTTCTGATATTAGCAGCAGGATGTCCCACTCATGCTCACCAATAAGGATAAGTCATGGCAGGCTATTATCCTGAAATCTACTCGGGGAAAAAAAACTTTTCTCATGGATATAAGAGCAAGCAAGATCAGATCACAAAGCATAGAACAAATTGGATAAGAATTTAACCTGTGTAAAGATTCAGCTGTCAGTTGCACCTCTTCTGCTTCCATCACACCTTTATGTCTCCTCCTAAATGTTTCAAAGAGCTCATCTCTGATTGAAATGAGCTGAAAAGTAGAAATTGAAATAAGATCGAAACAAAGTAGAATAGCTAATATTAATAAAAAATTGCATTGCATCTGTGAAAATTTGCATAATTGTAATGCTGAACAAGAGGAATGGATAGCTTAGTCTAACTGATACAGATTCAACTACAAAACGGGTGATGATTTTAAGTTCTCATGTACTGAGGGGTGTTTGGCTGATGGGTTTGGGAATGAGGGAATTGAATAATAGTAAAAGATAGTGTTTGGATTGTGGGTTTGAGAATGACAATTTGGGAATGA
>JBBMJZ010200274.1:0-19853 GCA_037833815.1 Zingiber zerumbet
CCAATGCCCCTTTGTTGTACAATGCTATCAATGTTTCAATGATAATGGCGTTATTTCTATAGTTCTGGAGTACATGGATGGTATGTGTTGACATAGGGACGGATTGACAGGGGCGTTGAGAGTGAGCGAATCGTCTTTGCCACGTGGAGTACATGGATGATGGTTCACTTGCATATTTTCTTAAGAGTGTAAGAACAATTCCAGATCCATATCTTGCTGTAATCTGTAACCACGCCAGTGTTCATTGTCTTCGCAAGTTATAATTTGTGATTGTATGGGAAGGAAATCATCTCTGAGTAAAGTAATTTATTCTTGCAGTTGTTAAATGACTTGATTTATATGCATCACATAAAAAAATAATTAACCAGCATGAGCACCCTTACTGCTGCACCATAGCTCGGGGGCTATCTGCATCACAAAAAGTACATTATCCAGTGTGATTTGAAACCATCAAACATTTTGATCAATCATATAGGCGAAGTCAAAATATCTGATTTTGGTGTTAGTGCGATAATTGGAAGCTCCTTGGGTCTGCGTGACATCTTTACTCTTACATACAAGTATCGATAAGTTCTATATTTTTAGTCTAGTTATGATCTTTTAACAGTCTGGTGGACTCAATATCTAAAGCTTTTATCAGCACTCCGGCACATTTGCCTTAACAGCCTGAAAGGTATGCTGACCTGAACATCAATCTTGCTTCCTATTTCACAACGGCTGGATCACCCTTAGATGACCCGTTAAAACTAAGGCATCTTGAGAAATGACATACTTGATAGTAAACTTTTATTCAAGAGCAAAGTAAACAAGCTTCTAGCCAGATCCCAATTACACAATTGGAACAATCAAGAAAATAGTAAAAAGAACCTAGAAAAATATATTTACATAAATGATGACAGCAATTAAGAAAACTCTCTCTCCACAAAGTGGATGGGCAATGAATGATCGAGTTTCTGAGATGAGTTCTCAGGCCCATGTAAAATAAAACCACACTGTGAAAAAGCCCATGGTATAATACATGCAGATGTTTGTATACACATCAGATCTTGAGCGAGATAGTCCTGGAGAAGAATAGAAATCGATGTAAAATCAATAGAAAACAGTTATCACTCATTGCATCATTACTATCTAGGCAAAGACTATCAATCTTCAACCAAAGAAATGTTTCAGGGTGAAAGTGAGGGAGGGCATCACTGACCGGGACAAGCTCTTCGACTTCAAGTTGTTCAGTGAGTTAGTATCATTCTGTATGATTTCGTCAATATTAGATGTGTCATAATTTTCAGTTTCGAATGCCTCTACAATGTCCTGCAAACCCTGTAAAAATGGTAAAAGCATACGAGTGATTTAAACATTCAAATATTTCTACAGGTCAACTTAGATCACTATTCCAATTGATATGAATTATGTAAATCTTGCAAGCAAAAGGACCGGTCGTTTTCTACAATGATGATACAAGCTTTGTATATTGAACGTATGGACTCAGATAAGAAACAGAAACCTTCAATTGTTTAGCCTCACTAGCTCCCAAAAAGCGTCGTTTCCTACCGCTATCCAGGCCATCCTGCAGATAGAGGAAAAATTATATAAAGGGAAACGGGAAATAAGATAGCTGACAATAAGTATGAACAGAAAAATCTGACGGAACAGTTAGAGCACATCATTTGAGTTGAAATGAGAGAGACAAGCACAAACAAAAAATATTACAATCTTTGCCCAGTGCACATCCATAGAAACATAGGGAACAAGACCAACATGTAACTCCTAGTGATGTGAATCCACCAACTTCTTCGGGTTGTCAGGGAAAACTAAATCTCAAGTGTGAGAAGGGGAAAGAGATTGCACATGAACTTGCTTATGGACAAATTGGAACCACGGGTGGAAGATAACTAGCGCTAATCTATTGCACGAGAGAAGACAAGACCTCAGATGGCCATTCTCGAGAAGAGAATCCACATAACTATTTGAATTCATTAGACACACCACAACGAGTGCTTCTAATTGTTGTTTCAAACACAAATTACAACTGACCCTCGTACCAAGACCAACTCAAAGAGAAAACAGAAACCAAAAGTTTGTTTCTTGCCATGCATATGATTTCGGCCACTAACGTGGCTCATATGATGCAACAACATGTTTCCCTCGTAGACAAAGTGTCAGCTCTCAGAAACCAAACAGAACCATCAATCTCTATTATTTTTTTTTTACAAAAACAATCTCTCAATTCCTCGTGAAGGCCAATGATATTTATTCCATTACACAAAGCCCAACTTGTGAAAATTATTCTTAATCGCATAAGGGTTTGGAGCATGATTATTCAAACAGAAAAATGAAAGAAGGATCATCTGTCATAAAGTATTGGTCATATGGAGTTGCTATGATCAGAAAATAATAAATAATAGGGATGCATATTTTTGTGTTTTGTTAAATAACAGATCATTAACAATACATATTATAAAGATAGTGTAAATATTGATAACAAATAAAGAATACAATTGCAAAATGATATAACCATCACCATCTTACCATCAGGAGATCTGGCATTTTCCCACCTTTTCCTTCTACAAACTGGCAGAGGTACATAACGCCAGCACAGGCAAAATTCTGTTATCAAAAAAACAATGACAATGGCTTGAATAGCATGCAGATCCTGTATTTATTTGGTAATAACAGGAAACCAAAGATAAGCTTTTGAACAACGACTAAAGCACAACAATTTCAAATTGCTCACCTGCTTGTCTTCAATGGAACTCACCCTCCCATTCTGTTTACAAAATTAGGGAATCATTAAAAAAAAGGAAATGCATAACCAAAATCAGCTAAATAGAAGCTGGAAAATTGCTCACCAGACCCCAAAGCAGTTGTTGCAGGTTATTCAATTCAAAGCCAATATTATCAACTTTTCCGCGAACTTCAACTACCTATTTATGGAACAAGAAATTAGTTGAGAGACAACAACACCATAGCATAGCAACTTTGCGAGCAGGAAGAGATGTAACATTTATACTTATTTCCTATGTCTATAATCAATATTCAATAGCAATCTTAATCTTACCAAGTATAGAAGATTCGATGGGTAGATGTTACAACTAGTTAACGTTAAGACCAGACATGAAAAATTAAATTTGGAAACATAACTCAGAAAGCTATTGTAAATCTTGATTGTAGCAAAAAATTAATGACATTTTGTTTTTGTATCAAAATAAAATGTACTTGCAACCACAAAATCACTAAGCTAATAGCAAAAGTAACAAACAATTACCTCATTTTTTATTTCTCCGGATATCTCCTTATGCTCATCCATTTTCCCATCCAAATTCTCAATTCGCTGGGTCAGATGTTTCTTAGCTTGCTGTAAATAAATAAATAAATTTCTTCTTTAGTATAATGGTTTCATAACTACATATAAAAGGGATTAAGTATCACAAAGTTATAAAAGAACACAAATAATACCAATTAGAAAAAAGAACCTACATGATAATTGAAATATCAAATATTCCAATAAAACATAACAATAAAACGATAACCACATACCATTGAGATTAAGGAGAATTATTCCTCATGAAAAACTAGGTAGTCACACTTTACCAATATATAGATGTTATTAGAGATATGGAATATTGCGATCGAATTCTCTACCTTAAATATTTAGAAAAGGGCTCAATTAGCTCATTAACACTCCCCCTCAACCTAGTTTGAACATACTGTAAAGATTCAACTTGTCACAAGCCTATTCAACTTTAGGCCCATAGCAATTTAATAAGTAAATTTGCTAATTGAGCGTTAAATCTCACAAAGAAAGAGATGATCTTTTAGATAGCATTTTCTTTGATGAAGTAACAAAATGTGCAGATAAAAAAGTTAATACTCACTGCAAGGGCAGCAGAGACTTGATCTAGATGCTTCGCCATACTTGCTACAGCAGTTTCCATGTTTCGCTTAGTAACATACATAAAATCATAAAAGGAGATACCCTAACAAAAACATAAAAGAGAATTATAAGTATATTAGGTCGCCTAAACTAAATAAATCAAAATTCACCAAATAACTCACAAAGAACCGCAAGAGAAAGAGGTGTTGAGATAGCATATATTTTAAGTTGATATTTATCCAAAATAAAGAAAATTAGAAAGAACAATTAATCTCCATTTGACAGAATTACTTTGCATAGGTAAGTGAGAGATTTCTTCAATAGAAAACAGAATTTCTACAACAACAAAAAAAAACTAGTAATATGAAGAAACATACTTTCCACCACATGAAGCCATAGCCTAATGCTCCAAGTGCAACAGTTGGAATCACAAGTGATGTCATATTTCCTGGTACCAATAGTAGATGCAGTTTTCAGCAAAAGAATTCAATACAAAAGGCAAGAGTTTTTATATATATAAGAAAAATAACTAGAGTTTTAAAGTATGAAGCAATATAAGAATAATGACTAAGAAAATGTCTTTATGCATCACTCAAAATTGGTGCACCCTGTAATAATTGCCAAAATATGAATAGCATGATGGAAGTATTTAACTTTTTGGAAACCTATATTAAGTAACTCTTTCTTGCATTATGAAAAGGTAAAAAAAATATCTTAGATAAAGAAAATCTCAACAATTAATAATAAAAAAGAGAACCTTCACTATACCTTTCAAACATTTGGGAAATCATGTAAAATAAATACCTGATAAACCAGAATTTCCATTGAGAATAGTTATTGGACGTGCTGAGGCAATCTGACGCATCTCCATTGCCAAACGACGAACCTGCATAGAATTGATATGTGAGATTTCTAAGTAAATATAAAGAAATAAACAAGATGAAATCTATTTGACATCAAAAATCCAATTGGTACGATAACATCGCTAACACATGCTAACGAATGAAACTAGTACCTGTGATGCAAGTGCTTCAGTATGCTCTGAATCGACAGATCCTTCTTCTGCAGATTTTTCTAAACCCTTGACCATATCCTGATCACCGATCAGATAAAATTATCTAAGAATCTCGAATTCATCACCGAATCAAGCAGAAAAAAAAACAGCACATAATTAAACAACTCAAACCTGAAGCTCTGATAAGATATCAGACAGCCTGCCGTTTCGCATCAAGATCGAGCCTGTAATATTCCAAAAAAAACACGGATCGAATCGAGGAACAGATATCAAGTCGATGAGATCAGAGAGGAAGAATTTAGTCACCTGCTCCTAGCAGAAGCGCGATTTTGGACAGCCCCATAACAACCTGCGTCGCCATCAATCTAATCGCCGGCCTGAACCCTTCGCTTCTGAGACGAGAAATACAAAATCCGTCGGCGGCGGCGATAGAGAGGAGGTCGATGACGATGAGTGCATATCAAACCTTGACAGTGTAAACGGGCCGGGACTGAGTCGGGCACGGCACGAACTTCCTGGACCGGCGAGCTGTCCTGGACCGGTCGGCTCTAAAAAAATTGTGTTCGTTTCGTAGAGCGATTTAAATCCTAAAAATTTAAATTACAATATTGTAAATAAATTAAAATTTAAAAAAAATAAAATATATGAAAAATTAAGTAAAATTTATTGGCAAGTCTTTGATTTGGAACCAGATTGCATTTAAATGGTTCAAACATGAATTATTTAATTGGGTGAAATTAGAGATCCTTCCTTTTGGCTTTAGCACTCCAGAGCTTGGTGCGATATTAAATGGACGGATGAATTTTTCAAACAATAAGGATTTAATTTTCATACCGTGTAAATAAATTTATGTGGATGCACTTGTAATACTTGGTTGTCCGTTGTGATTCATCTATACTTTTTAGATTTATCGTAGAAAATTTTCGTGGGGCGCAGATCGAGCATCCCCAAGTGTATAAAAGGTTGGTCACCTAGGCTTTTAACTTCAGTACCTCACTCTATTTTAGAGATCTTAAAAATAAATCTGACCTAGTAACTCGACTTAAGTCATATATCAAAAATTAACATCATGGTTAGGATTAAGAGTTTTGGGATTCGGGTTAGATCGGATTAGACCTAAAATCTGATTTGAATTTTTTTTTGAATTGGATTGAATTCGAATTGGGTTCAAATGGAATGGACTTAAATTTAAGATGGAAAAATGGAGCAAACTTATTTTGTAATGTCTAATGCTGGAAGATTTTTGATATGATAAATTTTGGATGTAATATTTATTTTACCAAATATTTAAATTTTCTAAATAATTATTTTTTTAGAGTAATTAATAATTTAGACAATTAAAATTTTAACTTTAAATATTTAAATTCATAAATTGTAATTATATGATAAAACAAGATTTGTTATTATGTATTTAAATTAAAATATTATTGCTATATATTTTGAAGTTTCATTTAATTTTTTATTAAAAAAAAATAAGGTATCGAATTATTTGGTCGGTCCAAGTTCGGATCCCGATTTATAATTTTCAAATGGGTTCTGATTCGGTTGAGCTCAGATTGATTTTTTTTTTAAAATATCTTTTTTTAATTCTACCCGAACCCACGAAATCCACCAGCATTGACACCCTCGTTCTACTCTTTGTCCTCTCTTTCCCGCTCTTTTCTCAATGCCTCCGAAAGAGACAGTGGAACACCCGCCCTTTCCTCGCACCACCATCTCGTCATTGTAGACAGTATCATAGATTCCCCCGTGGGCCGACACTGCCATGTGGACCCACTACACCAACTCAATCAAATTCCAACCTTCTCACTCCCACCCGCTTCCTTCCGTTTACTCACTGAATGGTTGCATGGTTCAGTTGTCAGGTTCGCACTGTTTCCTTCCGGTTTCAGCACAAAACTGAAATTGATGTAACGGAGGAATAAATTAACGTTGTGTTCTGACGACTGTGATCGACGGAGTGCAGCAGAAGCCAGAGAGCTGCCCTGCCCTGAATTCCATGCATGCAGCCAAAGGAGAGGGAGGTGTGTGTGACTGTGACAGTGCTCCTCGGAAGCTTTGGTACGTTTGTGAGACCCCACTTTAACTCCACCTACTGCCCTTCTTTTTCTTTCTCCACTGCATGGATCTCTCACACTCGCATTTGGAAGAGGGAGAGGGAGAGGGAAATCAAGAATACCACCGGCAAAGGGCTGAAAAGCTGGCATGTTTTCCCTTTCCTTTCTCATTTCTGCTCCTGTAATCTGTTTATGTGATAGCCTTTGATCATTCATGCTTTGTGTTTGATCTTTTGCCAGTACTAGGGATTTGAAGCTTAGCAACTAATTAAGTAGCAGTGTTCATTAGGTTGGATAAGATGATGTTGAGGAAGAGGAGCAGACCAGTTCACAAGGATCAAAGTAAAGAGCACTTCATGTCTCAAAAGGCCTCTTGTAGCCCCTTCCCAAATGTCCCTGGCCTGCTTGTGGGATTCACCAGCAAGGGCTCTTCAGACTGTGGTGCAGTTTGGAGCCCTACACCTGCAGGCATTCATGGCAGGCTTAAAGGTTGGGACAGCAGCAGGGTGGGCCTCGGCCTCCTTGATTTTCTCAATGATGATGAGGAAACCAAACCTTGTGGAAAGGCCTCAGGGCACTCTGGGAACAGGAACATTGTGTTTAGTTCACAGATGAGGAACAATGCCTCAACCCATGACTATGGTATCTTGTCACAGCCACAATTTCAATCACCAAAACCTCATTCTGGTTCTTCAGGGCTTGTTACTAAGTCTTTTAACAATGTCAAGAACTACTTGAATTCAGAGGTTCAACCGGAGTCCAATTTTCAGAAGGTTTTGGGATCTTCTCATAGACTTCTTAGCACAATCTCTTCGATTGAGATGGAGCAATCGGAGGACTACACTTGCATTATATCTCATGGTCCTAGCCCCAAACTGACTCACATTTTTGGAGATTGCATACTTGAAAGCCGGATCATAGGATCACCATCTCTTAAGAAATCTGGTCATAAAGATGAAGATTCACTATCATGCTCTTCTTGCAAGGAGAAATTAGAAGAGGGAAAAGACATCTTTATGTGTAGGTTAGTCCCTAAACATCTCCAATTCGTCTTCTTGTCCTTATAATTCGACATTAGCTCCTTACCGTTATAACTCCTTATGCATTGCAGTAGCAACAAAGCTCTATGTAGCTGTGTTTGCTGTGACCAAGAAAGAATGATGGAAGAAAAGGAGAAACCCCGAATATTTTCAGCTGCCACTCCTGGTTCATCATACCATGAGGAGATATTGCTTGATGAGATGGCCTTCGGCTTCGTAGGCTGAGGATTCAAATTCAGAAGATAAAACAGTTTGATCATCTGTTTACTCTTTTGCAAAAAAAAAGTTAATATCACCATGTATATTCATTTCTTTGTTTCAGGATTCATAGTACTGTTAGTCGGATCTTGCAGGCATTTGCTCAACCTGTCTTTTTCTTCTGTTCTAAAACTCAGATCAAAGAATATGGTCAGTTTTAATTGTATTGCTAATTAATAATTTGTTTACCAACTTTTTTTGGTGAAATCTACAATTTTTCTCTTCGAAATGGCGTGATGTCTCTGTGCCATGAGATGATGGAACTATTGTTTTAATCTCTTAAATTGTATATATGGTTTTTTAGATTTAGCCTTATTTAATAATGAATAATCTATTTCACGAATAAATTGTTGTAAAATTAATTTCTAGAGCGAATGGGAAATTGATATCTAAAATATCTCCAAATAAATTATTTCTTATCCATTGATTACATTCCAATAAGACTCCAATGAACCATTCATAATAGAAGCCAAGCATCATTTAGTTTGCTGATCTTACTGGCAATTAACTTTCTTCTTTAGTAATTTGTAATAGTTCACATGCATTATGATATGCTTGGACTGTTGAAATAGAGAGGATTCCCTTGTTCTTCATATTGAATTATGATTGAATTATAAGTGCTCAGAGAAACAAGATCTTATCGAACATCAATTTTGAAGAATGAACGAACAAGCAAAGTGAGACTATTTGAGGCAACAGATTTAAATTTCTCTGTTATTTTTTTCTTCTTCTCAAAATCTCTTACAACAAGAGCTTGAATAAGGCAATATTTTAGAATCTTGCCACTGCTTGCTGCAGATGCCATCATACAGTTGGCTTGTCTTATTGCCTATCCCTTTTCTTTCTATGTTAGACTAATGTTCACAGACAACCCAACCCAAGATCATACAGTGACCTTGTGCGAGGATGCAGCAATCGCCTCCCCAATTGTCACGAAGATGTGATCGGACCCGAATAGATCCCAAGCTCCTGATTGAGATAGCTTCTGTGCTACTTCCCCAACTGGATTAACCAGAACAAGCTGCAAACCATTTTGAGACATGTCTAGTAAGATACCAACTAGAGACCCAAACTTTAAATTGCAGTGACGGTCCGAAATACTTGCCTCAAGAGATCTTTTGTCCAGTATCTTCTTCAGCTCCACAAGTGCTTCTATGCCACTCGTATCCACAGTCATTACAGCTGCGTAAAATTTGAAGCTTATCATCAACGACAAAGTAGCAGATTAACTTTTTTTTTTCCATTTGTCAAGGTCACAAATGTTGAACTTACCAGCCATGTCTAGTATGATCGATTTGAGGGAATTCTCATTCAACTTTGTGATCCTTTCTTCCTCTTCGCGAATCCATCTCAAGATCCTGACATAGAATCAAAGATACTTTTATCCTAAAAGGATATATCCACAATTGAGTATCACTTCTAGTCGAATCAACATGAAAATGTAGGAGTATCGACACTAGAATGAAACTAACCTTTCTTGCAGATACATCGAGTTGGTGAAATAGATAGGGGACTCAATGCCAAGAATTAGAAATGTTGGCATCCTTGTTGCCTCCCTGTATTGTGACACACTCCTGTAGCTGTTTGTTCCTGGGATATTCCCCAAGACAACTGTGTTCGGTCGAGTGATCTGTATCAAAATCTTGAATAATGATACTGCAACCTGCATAGAACAATTAATATAACAGTGAATGCTCAGCTAGCAAATGGCTCGTATTGGTTGAATTGTAAAGAATTCTTACAGCTATGGCTAGGCCCATCTGCACTGAGACAAGTAGAACACCAAAGAACGCGCTCATGCAAGCAAGAAAATCAAACTTGTCCAACTTCGACAACCGCAAGGCACCATTGACATCAATTAGTCCAATCACCGCAGCGATAATGATTGCAGATAACATGACATTGGGAGTGTAGTAAAACAGTGGCATCAGAAATAGCATTGTGACAAGCACTGCAGATGCCATGACAATGTTTGATGCTGCTGTCTTGCATCCGGCATTGTAGTTCACTGCTGATCGGGAGAAGGAACCTGAAACAGCAATTGCGGTTAACTTCATATGTAACTTGCTATTTTTCTTTTCAACAATAGATATCAAGAATAACAAGGTGTGGATTACCAGTTGTAACATAACAAGAAGCACAGGATCCGGCCATGTTCATGGCTCCTACGGCCATCATTTCTTTGTTACCATCAATCTGATAATTCTTGAGAGAAGCAAATGTCCTTCCCACAGCTATTCCTTCCTGCAAATCCATTGTCGATTAACTCGACGACTCTTTTTTAGCCATAAATCTGATTTGAGTCAAAAAGGTTTAGCAGGATTACTGTGAGAGCCAAGATTCCTGTAACTATTCCTGTTTTAATTGCAAGGCTCAAGTAGGAACCTTCAAAGTCCAACAAATTGGCTGAAGGAGGGTTC
Organism: Zingiber zerumbet; assembly: GCA_037833815.1. Lineage (NCBI taxonomy): Eukaryota > Viridiplantae > Streptophyta > Magnoliopsida > Zingiberales > Zingiberaceae > Zingiber > Zingiber zerumbet. Next base: position 10,662 of record JBBMJZ010200274.1, read on the forward strand.
AGCCCCTTCTGTAAATGCCCAATCTGTTTGAACCAGCAAGTCAATTAGAACAACAAGAACTGAACATTTTTTTTCTCATAGACGAAAAGTTCTTACTGTTTTGATGCCATGGTTTGGAGCTTTGAAGACAAAGGAAATGATGGTGGAGAGGATCACTGACGTCAGTGGGGCTGCTGCTGATACCCAAAAAAGCTTGGGTCTCCTCATGCTCTGAGCCATACAAATTCAAGAGTAATTTAAAATTTGGCCAAATTTTATATGTATAAAGAGGTCTATTAAGAATGAAGATGGATTCAGGTCTTACAATATGTCTTGCAATCAACAGGAAAGCAAGGAATGAGAGCCCCATAACAACTGTTTGCCATGCCCACTGCTCAAATAATTAGAAAAGATCAATCGATATTGGACAGCAAAACACCATGATCTCAATAGCTCTTTCAGAAATTGGTGTTTCTTACCTCTCCTTTGTTCTCAAACACAGACTCCATGACTGGAATGAATCCCATCTTTGTAGTGAAGTGAACTATTCCAAGCAATCCCTTGAGCTGCTGAAGTGACACAATGACTGCTGCTCCCCCCATGAATCCTGTCAGCGTTGGCTTTGATAGGAAGTCGACTATGAATCCCAACCTGCAATCGGGAACCGAGATTTTGGAACCAAGAACTTATGGCTTGTGAATTATTTATAAGATAGCGAAAAGTGTCACCTGAAGAGCCCTAGGCTAAATTGGAAGACACCAGCAAAGAAGGTTGCGGTGAAGGCTAGTTGAAGAAATAAGATAGGTTCCTTATCAGGGGAGACCACCTCCCTCAGCATGGATCCCATCACTAAAGATGCAATCGATACAGGGCCAACCGCAAGGTCTCTCGAGCTCCCGAGGACAGAGTAAATCAATGGCGGCACAAAGCTTGAGTCTGTCAGAAATTAAGTTCAGTTCAATTACTAGTCACTTCAGTTTCCACAAGTTGCCAAATTTAAGCACTCAGACTCACAGAGGCCGATGATGGGAGGCAAATTGGCAAGCTTAGCATAGCTAATTCCCTGTCGAAGGAAGAAAACGAAAACAATCATAAGGTAATTTTTCAAGGCAAGTAAGAGATTCAGAAATGAAGTTTTCATACTTGCGGGATAGCCAAGCTCGCAATGGTGATGCCTGAGATAGCATCAGACTTGAGGAGGCTGAGGCTGTAGTCCGACCCCCACTCGAAGATCGGAAAGACGTACTGGAGCGCCAAGACAAGCTTCCTGACAAAAGGCTTGTTCTTGAACTGGTGGAAAGGGTCATCCGGGAAGAAGAACTCGCACAGCCTCTGCCTGAGGGACTGAAAGGTGGAGGTTTCAGGTGGCACGGAGACCTTGTGGACTTCCAAAGGCGGCGTGAAAGGGCGCGAGAAGTGCATGGGATCCTCAAGGTCATTGGCGTCTGGGAAATTGTCGACCCTGTTGGAGTTTCCAACCATGTTTGGAATTGGAAGGAGGAACTCACGCAAGGCTGAAGAAACTTGTGCGAGAATGGTGGCAACTTATAGAGGAATTGAGGAGGAACACTGTTGATTCTGCTGCCTGTTTCTCTTATATTTCATTTTTAATTTGTAATGGAGGAATCAAAGAAGGCTAAGAACTCCACTTACTTTTTTGGGGAAGGCAGCGGGCGATGAGTGGAGGAGGGTTTATGATGCGATACGGAAAGAAAGATTTGGAGGTGCAGAAGAGTCGGGACACGGCAGGGAAGGGCAGGGCAGGGCTTCAAATCTGGAATGTGTCGTTAACTTAAGCGAAATTAAAGCATTTTACAATTTCTTATAAATTATTTATAAATATTTAATTGATTATTGAATATCTTAAATATTAATTTGATCTATCAATTCTAGATAATCTATAGTCTATAAGAATCGGTCTCCTTACTATTCCTCTCGAGATAAGGCTTTAACTTTGAGTTTTTATTAATGCATTTTATCTAATTAAAGAGTATTTTTATTATATAGATAATTAGTATTTTCTTAATATTTCTATTCACGAGGATTCAACAAACTACACCGAGCGTGTAAGTTTGAGTTCTCGAATTTGATATAATAATAATAATAATAATAATTTAATGTAATACATCTTTTTACTAACTAATTTTTGATAAAATCTAAAATAAAATTATATTAATATTTTTTTATACCGAAAATAATTTTAATATTTATTAATAATTTCTACTAACATATTGATTAGGAATCCAAAGTTCAAGATTTAACTACGATGTATCATTAGATTTTTTTTTCATTAATTAATCAATAATTTAAAATTTAAAACTCAGCTCTAGTATATTATTGTGAATTTTTCTAATTAATCAATCAAGAATTTATATAGTTCGAGACTCAATTGTACATATTATTAAGAATTTTTTTATTAATAAATTAGAAATTTAGAGTTCTCTTTAGTCTCACAGTTATTAGATTGGCAAAACTACGAGTAGAAAAGATTCTATAAATATCTTGGGTCGACGATATTAGAAAGCATATTTTTTTTTTGACTTTTTAGCTAAAATCAAGTATGATATGAAATTAATTTTTTATAAAGGAGAGTTCGTTACAATAGCTCGCTACTATACTGTTGGGATTCTCGAGCGTCACCTTAGCATTGCACTATTACATGGGTCTAGGGCACCCTTACCAAATTTATAGATAGTCTTTTAATTTTTCGTAAGTACCCCTAAAGGTGTATAAAATTATAAAAATATTAGAGTCCTACCCACTAAAAAAAATAAAAGTATGGACAATACTCATAAATTAAAACTATTTTTATAGTCCAATTTTTCTTTTCTCATATTACACAATGCATATACACGATTGCTAGTAATAGTAATAAATCCAACTAACCTTAGGGGACCGATCTGATCCTATATTTTTATTTTTTTTTATCGATCATCAAGATAAATTAAAAAATACTCACGGCGCCTCTTTGTAGTTGATAATAACGTTGGCGGGAGGGCCTCGATGACAATTATCGTTACCAATAGGATCCACCAAGACCCAGGCCAACCTCCACCTCACTATCATATTGATGAGCTGGTGTCCAGCGTCTAAGATGAGCCCTAGGGTAAAACTGAGCAATCGATTACAATGAACTGAATGAATCGAAATTAAATTGATTTAAAAAAAATTAAACAAATTAAACCCATCAAAATTTGTCATTATAATCGAACAAATAGATTACCAAATTAATCATATTTTTTTTTATCAACCGTCTATTTATATTGTATCATCAGTCAATTATTACGTGAACAGTCAATTATATACCAATCGATTACATTAGGCATGATTTATGCATCTAACTATCTTAAGCGCAAACTATCTTAATTAACGTGATTTAATTGGTCTAATTAAATATGGTTAAAAAAATAGATGATGGCAAGAATTTAACAAAATTCTTAGATATCTCTTCTAGGCTGTAGCGTTTTGCATTTTGATTTGAATATCACTTCCTCTTGAATTTTAAAACTATTTATTAATTATTCGATGCTACATATAGATTGAGGAGAGCTTCAAGGGTGTTATAAGGATATTTTTCCCCCCACTTAATTATACAATATTTTTGTCATCAAAGTTTAACCAAACAAGAACATTTCAATAAAGCTAAAATCTTTATATTATATTAGCTTATATTATATTACATTATAATAGACATATGAGATACCTTCAATATTTAGAGGGATATAGGATTGTTGGTCTCAAATTCGCATATAATTTCTAGTCTTTAGATACAAGGCTTATTAGGGAAGACTTATTAGGGGCATTGATACTATTTGTTTATATTAGTTTTGGCAATTAGCCTAACAAACCCCTCTTAGATTCTTCTATAGTGACTTAAGTTAATATATATGATTGAATCTTCGCTTGCCAAAAACTCTTATGCTTTGATTCTTTTGTTTACAAAGATTCACATACACTACTCATTAATCTTGTCTTTGTTTTGTCCTCCAAACGAATTAGACATTCGATTCTATATCTCCGATCTAGGAGGCAAGAAGAATCCAGTCTTTATATGAATACTTTGTTGCAATTCTCAAATAGATTCAAGTTCAATATGCATCATCTCTCCCTTTAAGACATAAAATAATTGTTACTAGGGCATTAATATGCTAAAGGTAATAGTTAGTTTAGTCAGTAAGAACCTTGTTACATAGTAAATGTTAAAGTATTAAAAGATTGATTTTCGTGTTCATTAATAAAATATATAGTACTATTAATTGGCATATCATGATGGGGTTATTTCTCATAGCAACCACTTGTTTCGTAGGGTCAAAAATCATGTTGAGTTGTCGGTCAAAGCTAAGGTTAAGGTGAAATATACTTGGCTCATAGGGGGTCAAACTCAGTCTAAAAGGGATGCGGGTTTAATCAAACTTGCTCAGAACACTCATCACAAATGTTCAAGTCTGATAAATTATAGATCCGACATCATCCATGTCTCGACCTCAGTCACTGACATCCTTCATGCCTCAATCTCAGACTTTAGCATCTTCTCAGTCTCAGTCTCAGTCTTAGTCTCAGTCACCGACATTGCTCTTTGTCTCATCCTTATTCGCCGATATCTTTCATGTCTCACTCTCATATCCTGACATCTTTCATGTCTCGGCCTTAATCACCGACATCTTTCATGCCTCAGTCTCAAACCCTGACATCTTCCCTGCCTCGGCCTCCATCATAGCATCCTTCATGCCTCAGTCTCAATCACCAATTATGTCCAAGTCTCAGCCTCAAATCCTGGCATGCTCCCTAATCAGCCTCAACCCAGACATTTTTTCAATCTCGACCTAAATCGTCGACATCCTCCATGTCTCAATCTCAAAAACCAATTTTATCCAAGTCTCGGTCACAAATCCCAATATTCTCCCTATCTCAGCCTCAGCCCCAACATCTTTTTAGTCTTGGTCTCAATCACCGACAACCTCTCAAACACGGTCTCAGTAGGTCTTATCATGCTCTCAGTCTCAATCGTTAACTTCACTTATCCATAAGACCACTTAACATAGACCCCATTTCCTCATCCTCATATTAGGCTCACACTCTACGTTGGTCTGCAACGACCTCAGTGACAAGACTATCTCTCTGCAAATATTCCAGAACATGTGGCATTTGATGAATAGAGAAGTGGTTACGAGGTTGTCAAATATGGCAATAAGGTGACTAAGCCAAAGATCCACACAAAAGTACACTCTTCACTATGAAAATATGTCTTCTCGAAAATACTCCGGAGATAGAGAAACCTTGTACAAGTTCACATACAAGAAATACAATACAAACAAGAAGAAAATACACAATACAAATGAAAACCTTGTTTGCTTTCTTGTAGCTTGTAAATGTCTCTTGATTGGTTGGTAAGTGCAGCAACACTTATCTTTCAAAGCTCAAGGATCGGTCGTGAAGAGTGGAGAAGAAGAGTTGCGTTTGAATCTTTGTCATCACATTTATATCCCTCTGATTAGGGTTCCCAATCGATTGACCTTACTCCCAATTGATTGCCACGTCAGATTTGAGCACATCCAGCCGTTCAAAGGTCGCAATGGATCTTTTCTTTGTCACTTAATCAATTACGGGCATTCTCAATTGACCATCCAATCGATTACAAACACCAATGTTTACTTACGAGCTTCTCCCAATCAATCACACTCTCATGAGGAAGCTACTGTGCTTCATGAAAAACTCCTCTTGATAAATTAGTTGATCGATCAAGAGCTCCTGTTTGTCGTGAAGAAATGTACCCAATCGATCATTTGATTGATTGGTACAGGTATTGATCGATTACCCAATCAATTCAACACCTTTCTATTTCACAACTCCTCCCAATTGAACAAATCGATTGGGTTTGACCTAGATCGATTATCTAATTGATACAAGTCCTTTTTGCTTTACAAAGACAAGCTCTCAATCAATCCACTAATCGATTGGATTTGGCACAATCAATTACCTAACCAATTACCCAACCCTAACTCACTTAACCTGAGTTTAGGGTTCCCTTGCCCAACCTCCAGTCAATCGTGACCTGTTGTGACTTCTCTATCAAGTGTCCAGTCAACCTTTTGACCTACTTGGATTTTGCCAACTTCTTGTCAGACTTCCGATCATCAAGTGTGGTCCTCTTGATCGACTTAGATTTTTCTCTTGCCTAACCACAGTTAGAACCTTACCTTGCTAATGTGCGGTCCTCCTTGACTCACTTGGAATTCCCTTTGCCTAACCGCAGTTAGGGTTTTACTTTGCCAATGTGTGATCCTCCTTGATCCACTTAGACTTTGCTTGCTTAACCGCAGTTATGACTTTCATTATCAACGTGTGGTCCTCTTTGACCTACTTGAACTTTGCTTGTCTAACCATAGTTAGGACTTTCCTTATCAACGTACGGTCCTCCTTGATTCACTTGGACTTTCCTTGCCAACGTGCAGTCCTCCTTTACCGACTTGGACTTTCCTTTGCCTAACCGTAATTAGGACTTTTCTTGCCAATATGCGGTTCTTCTTGACCCACTTGGAATTTCCTTTACCTAACCTTTGAGTTAGGGCTTTACTCTTGCCTAATCTTAGTTAGAACTTTACCATTGTCTAACCTCTAACCCCTAGTTAGGACTTTACCAATCAAGTGTCGATCCTCTATGACTTACTTGACTTCTCTCTCATATGTCCCACAACATATTGTCCAAATATGTTATCCACAACATATTGTCAAAACATCGAAATTCAAGCTCAAATCCACTCGAGCTTAGTCAAACTGGTCAACCTTGACTCAGAAAATGATTGCACCAACAGTCTCCCAATAATTTCTCCCTTTTTAATATTTGACAATATATTTAAGTTAGGCTAACCCATATTGGCCCAACTCTTATCCCATGCTCGAAGCATTAATGTGGGGGTTTTAATTTAAACTCCATATTTTCTCCCCCTTTGACATATTTCAAAAACTCTTCCCCTTAAAAGTCAATTTTGTCAAAGGAATACAATGAAAGTCTCATATCTTTCATTGTATTCTATGCTCACCCTAGAGCATATATTATATGCTCAAGCTTGAGCCTATAGCATATGCTCACCCTTGAGCATATATCGTATGCTCACCCTAGAGCACCTATCTATCACAATGAAGATTTTTAATCTTTCATTGTTTCTCATGCTCATCCTTGAGCATTAATAATAATAAAGGTACTCAATCTTCCATTGTTTCCTTGTCACCAAAAATAAAGTTAAATCATGTCTTTAAGGGAGAATTCCCCCTCAAAACATGCACTATACTTCTATCATTGCAGCAATAATGACTTGGAGTTCCTAAACCTTTAAGAAACCCAAAATTTAAAGTTTTGAGATCAGAATTCTATTTTGAAACTAAACCTCCTCCTAAACTCTAAGTTAGTCTTCTTTAACCATTCCTTTCTTGCTATCATCAAGAAACCTATCCTTAAATACTTATAAATGCTTTTCTTATGGTTAGGGATGATTAACATGACTAAATGAGGCTTAATGAACTAAAGTCAGACTATTTCAGCCAAAATAAGTCTTTTCAATCGATTGAAGTTGAGTTTCAATCGATTGAAGCCACTTTAATTAATCAGTTAATCGATTCGAGGGGTGCTTAATCAATCACTTAATTGATTCCACGAGTCTTTGTGCTTGCGAAAAGGACCTTTAATAGATTGACCAATCGATTGACGCATGGGTGAATCGATTACTTGATTAATTGACATTTCTAAATTTTCTAATTTTATTTTTAGACTGAAATTCAGAAATCCCTAAATAATTCTATGATTTTTTAAAAATCATGAAATTTTACGCAAACATAATTTATGTCATATACTATCATGGAAAAATAGTTTTTCTATGAAAATATCTTTCATTTTCAAAGATTAACACAAATTTAAAACTATTGAAAAACTTCAATGCTTCACTCTACTTTGTGTTCAATTAATCAATGGTGATTCCTACCAAAAGATAGATTTCACCAAGATTTTTCAAAATAAGTTTGAAACATTTTTTTAAAATAAATTTCTAACAATGTTCTTTGAGTTACATGCACAAGACTTGTACACTAGCTTTTCTAATGATTGGACTTCTCATAATTTATTGTTAAGATGAAGATTAAACTCAAAAAGCTGCACTAAATCAATATCTTAAGTTTTGTTCATCCTCCTAATATCCCACTTGTATCTAGTGTATCTCAAAAACACACACAAGTCAAGCCTATGGTTATTGTGAAATGTACAATAGATTTTCCCTAAAATTAAGGGATCGTGCATATTTAACTAAACATTTAAATTTTGATCATCCAACCTATGATGTCAATTGATCTCATTGTTCTTAATTACAAGGAATTTAAAATAATGCATGAAAATAAGTATGACATATATCAAATGTATATTTTCCAAAAAGAAAAAATTATCATGAATAATGATGTATATATGACATGACATATGACATTTTTCATAAATATATATGAATGTTAAATATGATGTCATGACATATGATAAGGCACAAAATCATGACAGCATAAAGGAAATACCTAGATTATATATTTAAGTATCACTAACTAATCGCTAAATTTAATAATAATCTTTAGTTGCCCTATCTCTTAAAGAAATTGTCAAAATCTCAACTTGATATTTCTTTAACTTCTAACCTAATTGTGTCAATTTAATTAGGTCCAAATCTTCAAATTTTGACATATTTTACTCTTCTAAAGAGTAAATATTAATCCTTTATTTTTAAGGTGTAACAATATCTTGAAAATACCACAAAGTGTTGACTTCACCAAAGTTGAGTTTACTACCCTTCATTAGAGATAACTTCCATTAATACCTTCCTAAGCTTCTTAGAAGCCTTGGTTACACTGGGCTCCTCACGGTCAACTCTAAAGATAACTTCCCGTATGATCTTCTTAGTAACTTTCTTAGGCTTCTTAGAAGCCTTAGTTATACTAGTCTTTTCAAGGTTACTTCTAGGGGTAACTTTCCTTGTTATCTTAACTTGACTTGTAACGCCCGAAAATTCTCAAATTTATTTTAGAAATATTCTACGATTTTTCTGGGATTTTAAAATATTTTTACGGATTTTTCCGAATAGCGGAAGTAGCAAAAACAAATAGGTCACTTAAACGGTCTACGCGGGAATTGAACCCGAGACCTATGGTTTAAGCGAGAATGAGAGAACCAGTTGTGCCAGCAGC
>JBBMJZ010200472.1:0-19847 GCA_037833815.1 Zingiber zerumbet
AATCAATATACAACTTATTTTTATATACACCATAAACATATTTATCTTATAATTACTATAGATAAATAAAAAAATACTGAAATTGTATCGGCATGATACGATACCGAAATCGTATCGATACCGAAACCGTATCGTTCCGGTCTGAGACCGAAACCTCGGCACGGGTCGAAATTTTAAACCTTGGTCTGATTACCTGGACAAAAGATACGAGTAAAAAGAGGAAAGAGTCGTAAAATTATATGGTTAGCTAATTTTTCACTTTCCGTTTATATTTTATCCGTGAGATCTTCTGTATCTTCTCTCCTTATTTTCTAATTGTTACCCTTTCGTTGCTTTGCTTCCTATTCAACAGGGAGTTCATGACATTTTCCAGGGTTCTCCTGATAGATTATGGGGCCCAGAAGAGCCTAGAATTAACAAGATTGTGTTTATTGGGAAGAACTTAGATGCTAAGGAATTGGAGAAGGGCTTCAAAGCATGCCTGCTGTGACAATATTTCCCCACTTGAAACTCAACTTGTTGAAGCACAAAAAGAATGATTCTTCAGTTCAGCCTCAAAATTTTTGATGACAATATTTTTTGTTTTATGAAAAAGGAGTTTGAGCAGGAACTGAAATATTTGTTGTTTTTCTCGAGTTGTCTCAACTAGTACGAGTTGAAAATATATGTAAGATGCGAGACGCTATGCCAAGGATAATGTGGTTGTTGACTGTTTATGATGCAGTAAAACGTGGATTATGTTCTTGTTCCTGCGCACCTTTTTAATTTTTGCCTGTTGGATTTGTTCTGGGTTGAAATTTGTTTATTTTTTATTTTATGCATTTACGTAATCTGTAATCACTCAAGGATAGATTGAATTAGACTGGCAATTTTGGGTTCATAAGTGAGCCAACAACATGAATACTACACCACAAGACTTTTTAGAGCCATAATAAATTAAATGTTAAAGCTTAATAATTGATTTGATAAAAAATTATTTATCTTTGTCCAATACATCAAGTCAATTAATGAAAAAATTATTAAATTAAATGAGCAAGTCGGAAGACATTAGGTTGAGTTCCTTAATATTAATTAATCAACGAGTTTAAAATTGTAACAATCACTTAAACTGCGAGCTTGATAGCATCTAAACTTTTGACTAGTAGCTAGGTTCTTCTCTTCTCCTATGTATTAGTCATTGTCCGAGCTAGTAGCCCTCGTAATTTACTTCCTCCGTGTTGACCTATGGATGGATTGACGAAGGTACTGAGGACGAGCAAATCACTTTTTGCCACAATTGATAGCATCTAAAATCAAGTTCAAGATAATCTTGAATAAGCTCAAGATTATAAAAACAAAACCAAGTCAAACTTATACAATTAATACAATCACTTAATTCATTTTAAATTCAACTCGACTTAGTTCGATTACTTTATTAAATAAACTTAAATACCATAAAATTTACATCAGCTTAGTTTATTTACCACCCTAAATATATTGCCCAATGACTTATTCATTTGAAATCAACTCGACTTAGTTTGATTACTTTATTAAATAAACTTAAATATTATAAAATTTAAATCAGCTTATGTCATTTACCACCCTAAATATATTGCCCAAAATATGTTGCCCGTCACTTTGCTGGAGAGATTTGCTTGTGGCAGCAGAGCTATGATCAAAGATTTTGCATAAACTAGATTAATGGAATATGCAACTGTTCTTAGTTCTTAATTAGAATCAAAGCGTCATCAGGGCAATGGTGCAGCCGCAAGACATCATGTTCGATTCCCAGTTATGACAAATTTATAGAAATTTTTCTCCAAATAGAACGTATAACAAAGAATGCTAGGCTTCTGGCAAATTAGAATCAAAGCAAATTAACAAAGCCACAATCATAAGATCATGTGATACCCTCCGTCTGACCTTAGAACAACTCTAGGTTATAGAGATAGCAAGCTTTAGCCTGACCTTAGAACAACTCTAGGTTATAGAGATAGCAAGCTTTAGCCAGATACTGAAAGAGCCGATGCTTTTTAGCTTTCACTTTAGCATGAATCTAACCGCATCATTTCGCAATTAGCAGATGGTTTTCTGGCGAAATACTCAATGGGACATATTTCACAAGTTGTGCCTCCATTCCATGTTCCCTCAGCCAAAATAACCTCCCAGTGTCGATAATCTCCTTGCACATGAAGCCCAAACGAGCCCTATCTAGCGTTGGTATTCTTCGTACTGCATCATCGACGGTGCCACCCAGAAAGTCGGATTGCTTTTCCTCGCTACATAACATAAAAGAACAATAAGAAAACATCACAGGCTAGATGACAGTGTAAGCTACTGAATCATATATCACAGGTGTGTAAGCTCTTACATAGTGCTGATATTTGTGGCATTAAACGGCGTATCAGCAAGCTCGGAGCTATGATCTGCATCGACAGCCCAACTAGTAAACCATGTCATAGCATGGAATTCTTCCCTTGTAATGCCCAGAGAAAGGAGAAATTTTGTATCTGCACAAGCAAAATAGCAGCAATGAGGGCAAGCAACCAAGGCAGTTTGATCAGCAACCTGTGTGTTTGCAGCAAATTTAACACAATTTATTGTCAAAGTGGAGTAAGCCATGCAGGAGTCAAACTACCAAATAGATGTGCATATACTCGAGATGCATAGTTAATAGACAAATAATTGACGTTAGGTAAGATTGACTACGACTTTTGGTTTCACTTGTGATTTCTTTCATTAAGATGCACAAATTGAGTTCATCAAATGTAGCCAGATATGTAGAAGTCTGAATTGATCATCCAACTTGAATCACAGTCTGTCAGCAGCTGGCAGGAGTTATTTAAGTGATCTTTGAAGAAATTACATAAACATAAAGAAACAGCAAATGAGATTGAAGCGTGGCAATTTTTAAGGATCGGAATTACTTGCATAATGCTTCCATTGGCAAAGATGGTGACAGCATGTTGCTAGAGCGAGCCCTTGCAAATTTGGAATAGTTGAATGTGTTTCCTTATTTTGCTCACCTTGTCCACTGAGACAACAACTTATGGTAAGATCTGCATGTGGTTATTATAAACAAACTGTAAATTTGCTTTACTAAATGTATGGATAGATGATCAGTATCTTAATTTCTTGAATTTGCAGCAGTAAATATAGCAATCACCTGTTGCAGGCCCACATAGATGTTTCCCGATGGCTATGTATTGAAGTCCTTTCAATAAGTTCACCTCTTTGAGGTTCAAATCTTCTACTGTAAGTTAGAGAGAAGAGTTCAATCAGGAAATGGAATTTATAGTTACAACATCCTGACAATGTAAGCTTCGAACTGTGGATTCACTAAGTTGTATCAAATCTTACTATGCTAATTATGTGAAGTTAAGGAAGAAAAGATTTGGTTGGATAAAAGATAATCCTTGCAAGGAAGGTGTCTTTTTCCACTGAAAGAACTGAATGCTAATGTTGCATACTTAATATAAATGGGCTGTACAAAGTTGAGCTTAGAGCATACTAAATCAAACATGCATCTACAATGACCTAAATTAAAACAAACTTGGCATACGAATGAGGATGTAAAGGTATGATTGTGTCATGAAAATGCAAAAATAATTGTGCTCTTTTATTAGTCCAAAGTTTCTAAAGGAAAATGGAAGAAAATATCAGAATCCAGAGAAAATTTAAGGTAACAAATTTTGCACAATCAAAAAACTGAGAGAGTAAGTTCCCTCTTCCTTGGAGCCTTCCTCCGCCAAGTTGAATATACTAAACGTGCAGTTTCTAGCATGTCTTTACCATTATTTTCCACCCAACATAGCAATACGAACTGATACAATGATACTAATAGAATTTCTCTTAAATCATTTCTTTGCTCCCTCTACTGCTCACACCTTCACCTCTGATTGATTCAACTTGTCTCATTACAGATCTATGATCATTTTTAAATGTATCTATACCAATTTAACAAATTTTCTTTCGCATTGTTCCATCTATTGGAGCTATATCTAACTACTCCAAGATAGTGTTGGTGCTGGGTGCACCATATCAACCTATGTTTTGATGAATGGTGAACTAAGTTTAAAGTTAGTCTTGTGGTAATTTAACAAAGTTATGTCAAGTAATGCTAGTTCAGGTAACTTGACAAATTATAACGTCCTGGTTGGGAACTAGACAATGGTTGAGTCCTAGTGAAACTAGGCAACTGAAGTCCTAATTGGGAACCAGATAGAAGCTAAGTCCTAATAGGGCTAGGCAGTACAAAGACAGTTGGGAACCAAACAAGGAAATCCCAGTTGGGAACTAGGTGGATCAAGTCCAAGTGAAATTAGGGAGTCGAAGTTTTGGTAAACAAGTCCAAATAAAGTCAGTCGAGAGCTGAGTCTCAGCCGGGAGCTGAACATCTAGCCACGGTATGTGCGAATAACTCCAATGCAGGAAGCGAGTTTCAATGGTTCCAGACGGCCAGAAGGAGTCCGTGAGATTTGTAGGGGATAAACCTCGACTGACGGAGTCAGAAGGTTCCAAGCGGCCGGAGCAAGGAGCCGAGTGACTACAGCTCCCGAGCGACAGGAGACAGCTTTGTGACCGGTAGGTAACGAGATTTAGCGATCCGAAAGAGTCGGTCAAGATCGGAATTTGATGAGACAGTGGACGACGTTACTATCAGATACAAGTTGCAGCCAAACAACTAGAGAGGTTCTAGTCAACCGAAAGCTTGCAACGTCAACGTCTAAACATCTCTATATAAGAAGCCTTGAGGCATACCTTCTAAAACAACTTTCTATCTCGCTACTACTTTGTTTGTGCTTGCACTCGTTGTACTCATTGTGTCCGTTGTGTTCTTCAATTCGCTGCGACAACGTGCATTGTTCATTTCGATTGGCAACCCTAATGTAACTTTTAATTATTTATTTTTTGTTATCGTATATTCTCATTGTATCTTGTGTTTAATAATTTTTAGATTCTTTTTGTGGTTTCTCCACCTCCATAGGCTCTCTGGAATGGAGAGATTTAAAATAAGAATAATTATTTTTGAAGTTGTCTGTGTCCATCTTTGTTCGTCACTATGCATAACTCTTGCATGCTCTGGTTATCAAAATATCTAATTAAGTCTTGCACATCTTTATGTGATCAAGATTCAGTAAGTATTGTAAGTTTTTAGTACTCAACATAGTATTGCCCTCTTCTAGCATTGAATTAGATTCTATAAATGCTGATAGTATGTTAGAGAACTTTGATTATGATTAGGTGTCTAGGTTGGGTAAGGCGTACCCTACCTAGTGCATTTGGTTTAGCAAAACTAACTGAAGCTAACTCAACCCATTCTAAACTAGTTAGACCAAGAGATTGTATTAAAGTTAGTTCAACTTTAGATTCTTAAGTTAGTTTTGTCTTATGAAGTGGTCGTTGATCCGATTAGGAAGGTCACTTGCCTTATCACGACCTGGAAGATAATTTAGGAAACTTTGGCTTAATTAGCCCAAAGCAAAACTTGAATCTAACTTAGGTCTAATTTGACAATTTGAGTCCAAGCAAACACTAATCAATCTACAATTAACTTAATCCGAGCCTAGGCCATGCCCAATTCAAACCCTAATTACAATCAGACCAAATCCAAACCATAATCCTGACCTCACAACTTAAACAAATTTCTGTGCTATTTCTTGTGCTACCTTAATTACAACTAGACCAAATCCAAACCATAATCCTGACGTAGACCTTAAACACAACTTAAACAGATTTGTGTGCTATTTCTTGTGCTACTAACCCAAGATTTGCAAGAATTTTGGAGAAAATGTTATATGCAGGAAGGATTCAGCACAACTCGTCCTCCCCTCTTCAATGACAATAATTTTGCGTATTGGAAGGGAAGAATGGAGTATTATCCATGGTAAATGCTTACAAATTATCTAAGAACCTTTACTTAATAAAATTAGATGAATTTTTTTTGTGACTTTGAATTACACAGGCAAACTAATCTTGATAAAAAGGGAAGCATAAAGCCTTACTTGCAGGTAGAACAAATGAACTTAAGTCTAAGCTCAAATCAAGATCCAAATCAAAGAACGAAGTTGAATCAGAATCCGAGTCCGGATTGTCAACCAATGAAGATGGCCTATCTTCAGAAGTTGCTAATCTAGTCAAGAGGATGATCCGACAGAAGAGATTCTCCTAGAGGTTTGTAAAAAGGGAGATCTTAAGAAAAGATCAAGCTAGCTCCCAATGTTTTGAATGCAACAAGGGGCACTTCAAATCGGAGTGTTCACTTCTAAAAGACAAAGAGAAATATGACGACAAAGACAAAAAAGAAAAAGAAGGCACTCAAAACAACTTAGGACGAATCCTCTTCTGAATCTGAGTCAAACTCAGATCAAGTCAATCTACTAGCACTAGATGACGACAAAGACGAAAAAGAAAAAGAAGGCACTCAAAACAACTTAGGATGAATCCTCTTCTGAATCTGAGTCAAACTCAGATCAAGTCAATCTACTAGCACTAGTTGCGGCTGACAATTCATAAAAGATCGAGTCCGAATCAGAATTTGAGTTAGCCTCAGAGTCAAGTCAAATCAGTGACTCAGACGAGTCAACTGATGAGGTAACGAATCCGATTACTTATCTTTATCTTACTATCTCTTACTTAACTAGAACTTTAGCGAAGTACAAGTCACGAGTCAAGTATGTACTTAAGGAGGTCAAAGACCTTAAAAAGAAGACTAATTTTGACTTAACAACTAGGATAGCTCAAGCTGATACCTCAACTCAAGTGTCGAAGCTTGAGGAAGAGAAAACAAACTTTAAAAACCAAGTTGTTGAGTTAAAATTAATGTTGAGCAAATTCACATTAGGGTCCAAGTATCTAGATAATGCTTGGATCCAGACAAGCTGCATACAACAAGATTGGATTTGGATTCAACTAAGTCAAAACCACATTTCTTGTCTTTGGTGAATAGAAACAAATATGCTAAACGTAAGTTAGCTTGGGTTCCTAAATATTATTTGATTAACCAAGTAGAAAACAATTCATTTTGGGTTCCAAGACAAGACATTCACTATGTTAACATGAACTATTTTAACTCTTGCTTATATGCATGCTCTAAATTTAAATTAATTGTTGCTCAAAATAAATCTCTCACTTTGGGGGAGTTCAAATCAATTGCATGTTTACTTAGACTAGGTTATAACTAAATCATGTTCACATGCTTACCTTAATTATTTATCTCTAATATTCTTTAGTTAAATTATATTTTTACTTATGACTTTTAAGTTAAACTTAGCCTAGATCATACCATCCAATGCATGCTCCTATATATTTAGATAAGTCAATGCATCTCACAAACACATAAGGGATACTTTGTTTGTGTACTGAGTCATAGACAAGCGTAAGATGTTTAGGTCCAAGCCTTGATTCCCGTCATGAATCAGGGTTTAAAAATTTTAAATTGATCGAGTTAAGTAATTTTCTTTGTTGACGGCTAATATTTCATAAATGTTAAGCTAAAAACTCTTACTCAACTTGACAACAGATAGAAGACTTTTATCTTTTGGATAGTTAAGATCAAAACCAAAGTTGGACATATTAAAAAGGTTTTTCAAAAATTATGTTTTCAAAACTTTACTTTGTTAAAATTATTTTTGAGTGTTTATTTGCTTGAAATAGTCTATTTGGAACTAAGCTAAGATTGAAAAACTGAATATTTTCACAAAAAGTCAACATTTTGACCTTTTTATCGCTTGGGCACTATCCCTAAAAAAGTCAAATTGATTTGACCGGGGTAGGTGAAACACCGAACAGCTGGTCGCCCGAGTTCGAATTGTCAAAAATTAATAACCATTAATGCAGCGGTAAAAACTATGCCATCGATAAACCGCATACTGACTACGGTAGCCCAATTGACCAATAACAATGACTCGGATTAGACATTTTGGGTCGACCTGAGACTCGTGAGGTTGATCGAACCACCTCTATATAGGTGACCGCCAGCGGTCGTCGAACCCACACCTTTAATCTTCTTCCTTTCCCTCCACACGCTTAATCTTCGACCATTTTCAAGCCCATTTTCGACTCAAGTTTCGAGTTCGAGTCTTCCTTCACACCACTATGCCTAGGAAACAACTCTAACTTGATTTTTTTAAGTTATTTAAAGTTACCTTAGACGTTATCTTGTTAGACCTAAGCGTAGAGCTACTAAGGTTAGCTCCTCCTGGGTTCCTAATGAGGACTCTAGGTTTCCATATGAAGACCTTAGACTTAGGCATGCACAACATACTTTCATTCCCATGCCATCTAGGCATTTGAGTAGGAAGTTCTTTACCGAGCAGATGTTATAGAAATCAAAGTCTACTATGGTCTGTCCGCACAACTGTACTGCAATTAGCCCTAAATGTTGACCTATGTGCCGAGTTCTATAACAATTTGGCTAAGTTAGATGATTTCACTTATACATCTAGAGCTGGAAGTGTTGACATCATTTTCACACCTGACCTACTTAAAGGCCGACTCGAGTTGAGTCCCTCAACCTCCACATTCTATTGTTTTCCATTCACTAGCTTACCTTTCCCTACCCCTATTCCCATATTACCCTGAACCTTATCTACTCTCCCTTCTTTGGCTGCAAACGATACCAACCGTCATCAACTTCAGTTATGTCCAACTCAGAGAGGTATTGATTTCATGCATTCTGCCAACTAACACTAGGGACCTAGCTGTTATACGGCATTTTCACTCTTTTCTATTTTATGCACTTAGGCATAGGATAGACTTTAACTTTAGCTTGCATATCTCCCATTCTATCATTTACCACCCTACTGATTGTAGAGTCCATATGCCTTGCTGCATGTCTTGACTCACGTTTTTACATCTTTACGGATTGATGTTATCCGAGGTAACATCAAACCCCTTTCAGACTTTGACAAGATAGGGCTTAGGCAGTTTAGTGTAAGTAAGATGGAACTTAGAGATGATGTCCTAGTCTAGAAGGATGGAAGGCAGCCACCTCAGCCTAAGGAGGATCAGGAGATTGCCAGAGTTCGACTTTGAGATACCCAACTGCCACCACCTCCACCTCCTTTGACTTTAGAGGCACGAGTGACTAGATTTGAGAAGACCGTCACTTGCGGATTTCAGCACATAGAGTTCCATGATGCGCCCTTGGCACATGAGCCAGTAGCATCCTCCTACTTACGACTAGACCAGCTTGCCTGGTTGTTTTAGCTTGATTCTTTTGTAAACTTGTAGCCGACTTATTTTGTCTTATTTGTCCAGTGACTTTTATTTTGACTATGTTTGACTTTTATTTTTGGAGTATATGCCAGTCTTGCTCATTTTCTCTGTCGTACTTGGTATATGCTTAAAGTCTTAGCAACTTAACTGCTTACTTATGTTTAATTTGGCAGTTTTAAATTTATGCTTAACAATTGATTCACTTGACTTACTTTGACTTATTTTGACTTAACTAGCTTAGTTAAATTTTTTAAAGTAGATTTATCACTCAAGTTAAAGTTAAATACTTGCTTACATAACTTACTTCATGTTGCAAACTAAGTATTTTTCTTCAAGCTCATTTCCTGGCTTGCTTAAGTTACTCATGCTTAAAAAGATATTTTCTTAAGCATACTATTTTCAGTCACTATCTTTTTACTAAAAATCAATTTTAGCAAGTAGATAACTTAAGTCTTAAATTCTTTTCTTTTTCTTTCCTATTTTTGATGTATGAAAAAGAGGGAGAAAAAAAAAGAATTAGGTTATTTCCCATAAAATAAAGATTCCCAGAAGTTTATGTTATATTTAGGGAGAGTTTTAATTAAGGAGGACGATTCTCAATTTCAATGTTCATGTATGAATGCATTACTTTTAATTGTTTATCATACATTAAATATTATTCTTTAACTTTATATTGTTGGTTTTTTTATGAACTTTAAATTAGTTTCCATATAATAAAAAAGGAGAAGATTGTTGGTGGTGGGTGCACCATATCAACCTATGTTTTGATGTATGGAGAACTAAGTTTAAAGTTAGTATTGTAGTAATCTAACAAAGTTGTGTCAAGTATGCAGGTGTAGGTAACTTGACAAATTGTGACGTCATGGTTGGGAACCAAACATTGGCCGAGTCCTAGTGGGACTAGGCAAATGAAGTCCTGGAACAGGCAGAAGCTAAGTCTTAGCGAGGCTAGGTGGTACAAGACTTGGTTGGGGACCAAGGAAATCCTATTTGGAAACTAGGTAGATCAAGTCCAAGCAAATAGCTGAAGTCTTGGCAAAGAAGTCTTCTTAACAACTCAGTCTAGATGAGTCAGTTGGGAGTTGAACATCTAGCTAAGGTACATGCGAGTAACTTTAAAATATATATCATACTCATTACGTGTAACCAATGCAGGGAAGTGAGTTTCGATAATTCTAGGCGATCGGAAGGAAGTCCGAGCAACTGGCTAGGAATAAACCTCGATTGATGGAGTCGGGACTCGGAAGGTTCCAGACGACCGAATCAAGGAGCGGGAAGATTGTAGCTTCCAGGCGACCGAAAACAGTAGTAACGAGATTCAACAATCTAGAAGACCCGATCAAGATTGAAATTTGACCTAGATCCAATTGACCGAAGGGCTTCCAGTCGACTGAAGACAGTGGACGACATTATCTATCGGATAAAAGTTATAGCCATGTCAACACCTTCTAGGCGACCAGAGACATTCACGGGAAGCTTGCCACGTCAGCGTCCGAAGATCTCTATATAAGGAGTCTTGAGGCAGAGCTTTCAGAACAACTTTTTGTCTCACTACTACTTTGTTCATGCTCATACTTGTTGTGCTCATTATGCCCACTATGTTCTTCGATTAGAGACGGTGATGACATGCTACAACCCAGAGTACTTGTTGTGCTCATTATGCCTACTATGTTTATTGATTCGCTGTGGTGACGACATGCTACAACCCAGAGCTTTCAATTCTATCGGCAACCCTAGTATAACCTTTATTTATTTTTTGTGGCTGTAAATTCTCATTGTATCTTTTGTGCTTAATAATTTTTAGATTCTTTTTGTATTTCTCCACCTCCAGATGATCTCTGGAAAGGAGAGACTTGAAATAAGAATCACTATTTTTTTAAATTGTCCGTGTCCATCTTTGTTCGTCACTGTGTTCAACTCTTGCATGCTCTAGTTGATCAAAATCTAATTAAGTCTTGCACATCTATATGTGATCAAAATTCGATTAAGTATTGCAAGTTTTTAGTACTCAACCTAGCATTGCCTCTTGCCTGCTTATTTGGTTAAGTCTTTCATTTTTTTTAGCTTATTATTTGTTTACAAAATTACTGCTTAAAATATTTGTTTAGTAACATCATTATTGCTCATAAAATTCTTTAAATGCTATTCACCCTCTAGCGTCGAATTAGATCAGGTAGTACTTTTTATAGTCTTTTACAGTAATCCCATGCATCCATCATATCATTCTTATATCTACTAGATTTACTTTTTTCAAATTTGATTAAGATTCATGTTGTAGAATTTAGACATCTTTACATGATTGTCAAGGTTAATGCACCCTCATTCATGTGTACAAATAAAATTTCAATGATCAAAACGGTTAAGGTATTGAATTTGGTAAATTGCCAAAATATGTATTCAAAAGTACAACTTAATGGTATCTCTTCTTTTATATTTGCTTCTTCAACTTAATAATTCCTTGGCTTATTCAAAAAATTTCCTCCCAAAGAAATGAAAAGCACATTAGTAGAAAAACAGAAAGGCAAAGATACTGGGAACAAGAACCTTACTGTCAATTCTCAAACGTTCTAAAATAATGTTTTGGCTTTGTCGCAGACTTCGATCAGCCTATTAATTAGAACAGTAAAAGGAAATAATGATCACATGTCGCTGCAATGCAAGTGCACACGTTAATTTGTTAAATTCAGATACAAATTTAAATGAACAAAAAACACAACCTAAAATGAATAAAATGTTTATCTAAAACATAGACTATTAGAATCAATTATGTTTCAGAATATCCACATACATCAAATTGAGTGCTTCTTTGTACCAAGGCTGGATTGTTTCAAATATACTGTCATTTTGTAACCATATATAACAAGAAACCAGAGATTGTTTATCATAGGAAGAATCAACATATCAAAACCTCAAACATAATCCTAATCTTGAAGGCCAGGTTCTCCAGGAAGTTATTGGGACCTGGCTGGTCAGAAACCATTGTCCCTCTCTCAAAACCCAAGGGGTAAATGAGCAACAATTCAGTACATATGATCTAGTAAGACTATTTCTGAGTTCACTACACTTACATGTAATATGAACGTTCCTCTCGGGCTGAGATTATGCTAGAAATAATACCTTTTATTTGAGTGATATAATGCCTAGCTTCATTCGTAAGCTACAAGAGAATCATGATTCATAGAGCAAAGACTTTTGACAATGATTCACATAAACTTTTGACTTACCACTAGACAATGTCTATAATACTTTTATTTTTTGGATAACTATCATCCTAGATACACCAATTAGCATCAAGATTCTACAAGATTAGCAAGGTTTTATGAAAATTATTCTACTTGCTAGGAAACTGACCTTGAGTTTGTAAGACTTTCTCTCAATCAGGCAAACTTTGCTAAGCCCATAACAATCTGTAAGCATCTGAGTTAAATAACCTCTGCCAGCTCCAAACTCCACCACAGCTGGGATTTGACTCTCATCCCTACCAAAATGATCAGTTCCCTTGGCTTCTTGATAAAATGGTTCTGACGACTCATTTGGTTTCTGAAGGATTCCCGCTGCCTCTATGTTCCCAACGATTGATGCTTGTTGCATGGCGTGCTTCTCTTGGTATGGCAATTTCCTGCAGCAAGAAGGGGAAATGAAAGTCTCCATTGCCACCAACCATTACCAAATATCCAAACTCGCCCTTACCTATCCAGATGCTGCTGCTTCAACCATGCACTGCAGGCATCGGGAATCACATAGGAATCCAACAAAACCACCGAAATGGCTGAATGAATTGACTTGACCTTCTCAAGAAGAGTTTGGAAATCCTTCACCGAAAGTTGAAGGATTGTATTTCTCTTTGCAGCTGAGTCCACATAATCGTCATCCGGGCTCCCATTTATTCCCTTGGAGTAGTATGGTTGGTTCTCCAAAGCCAGAGCTTGCTTCCTGAAAGGGCATTTCTTAACATGGGATTGCAGATTGTCTTCCGACACGGAGCTACACGAGAACAGCAAGAAGAAAAGGGAGTCAAGCGAATGGGAAAGTGGAAAGAAGGAAGAAAGTGGAAAATCGAGGATGGGCTAACTGGGATGGGTCGATCGGGCAGGGGATCCGGAGAGCACCGGCATCGGGATCATGGTTTCCGCAGAATCTGAGGAAGAAGACTATAACAAATACACAAGAAACGAAGCAAAAAAAACAGAAAGAAGAAAAAAAAGGAGGAGAGTGTTAACCGGGAGGACGGGAGGGGAGTGTTGGCGCAGAGGCGGCGCTTGTTGGGGAGCCAGAACTGGCATCGGTCCGGCGAGGCCGCCGATTCCTCTCTGTCCTCCGCTTCACCGACCGGCGGCGGCGCCCGGGTGACGAATTGAGGCACGGCTGTGGCAACCATCGCTGCGTGGTCACTTAACGAGTGGGGAAGATCTATAAAAGTTCGTTCAATTTGTACTTAAACCCTGATAATTTGATAAACTTTGATTTTCTCCTCCGAACTTTGTAAGTGCAAGCCACTGCTACTCTGGATGTTTGTCGCAGCACGTTTTACTAGTTAAAAAAATATCATAACTTCATTTTTAACCCTTTTTTAAATCCCTATTCTAATATTATTATAATAACTTTTGATAAAACTATTATAAAATAAAATAAAATTATTTTTACTTCATCAAAATTATTATATAAAAATATTTAATTTAATCAAAGTTACTCTAACTCGATTTAAAAAAATATATGGTGGTTTTTTTTCAAAGCTACTATAACAATTTTATTTAAAATTCTAATATATAATAATTTCGATCACAATACTCAGTAGTTATTTAAAATTGTTATATTTTATAATAATTTTGACTAGACTTTAGACTTACAAGAATAATGTTGAAATAAGTATGCCTTCAACATAAAAAATAAGATGTGGCAGTATTTAAATATTTTTTAAAAAAATTATGACACTTTGGATGAAAATTATAATAAAAATACTCTTTTGATTTTTGTCTACAATGAAATTATATTAATTTCATTTGGATAAAAATCAAAAAACATCTTGGCCACCTCCTCTTATTATTTATTTAAAAATATCCTTATTTTAATTTTGTTAGAATAATTTTAGTCAAAAATATTAGAAACTATAATATACATTAGTTTTGATTAAATTTACTATAATAATATTAGAGCAATTTTAATTAAGTTAAAATAATTTTGATTAATTTGAATTTTTTTAACTACATTAGAATAATATGGAAGCACTTTATATAGTAATTCTGACCAAATTTAGAAAAAAAATTACTCTATTATTATAGCAATTATAATAGTACTCTAATAAGGTTATATATATTAAAAAAATTCTCATAAAAATAAAAGCACTTTTTTATTCCATGCTATTGATCGAAGCTCACTGTGTTAAATTGAGGTGGTAAAATAATATAATTTTATAGAGGTAGATAAATTATTAGCACTTTTTTTAAGGATAATTATTGGGGTGTAACGTAATACATAGGTAGTCACGTGATACTCACGCGTTTTAATCAGTTTCATCTATTTATTTGTTCGTGGATCATCATGATGCAGTGCAGCAGACGAAACCCTAGATTTTCATCCTCCGCCTCTTCGCCTTCTTCCATCGAGCCGAAGCGATCATGTCGTCCAAGCAAGGTTGGGTTTTTTTTATCGCGTATGTTTTCCTCGTTCTTGATTTTTCTTTGAATTTTTTGATTTCGATATCTCGTTTATCAAATTCAGGTGGGAAGGCGAAGCCCCTCAAGCAGCCCAAGGCTGAGAAGAAGGAGTATGATGAGGTATTCGCGTCTTATTGATATGTCACCTTGATCTTGCAATTTTCCCTTCATTCACGGTGCTTAAAGTGTTTAGCTTGTCTAGATTTAGGTTTTTAATTGTCTATGTTCGCTATATCTGAGGTTGTGCATGAAAAATCGTTCTTTGATACCATGAATTTCTGTCTCACTTCTGATTATACTGATTTTAGATAGGGGTCGGCTGATTTGTTGGGTTTTCTCCTTTTTTTTCGTTATTGAGGATTGGTTGAACAATCATCATAATTTTCTTGAGATATTGGTTTACCAAATTCATAGAATAGTCTCTACTGAACCTTTAGCATTTGCATCGACTAATCGCTGCAGAACCTTTGCACAAGGGATATTGTTGAGAATATGTGTAATATGATAATCAGTGAATGGTTGAAATAGAGAAGTCTTTGTCATGTCTTATCATGAGCTCCTTAGGCTAATAAAAGAAATCCAAGACAATTGTGCGATCAATGTTACTTATAAAAAAATGTAACAAGGATGGAAATGCTAAAATAGATGGATAAGGTTACTATAAAAGATAAAAATAAAAAACACTACTATATGAGATCAATTATGTGTAGCTCTAACAAATGATAAAACTAATGGAAATTAGTTATGATGGATATCTTTATGGATTACCAGTATAGACTTTATGGTAAACAAAAAAGTTGAATTGGTGAGAGTTGATGTACAAGGACAGGCAAAAGAATGTTCTATTTAAGGTAAGGGATTTGAAATAACTTGGCAGCATTGATCATCAGTAAGTTGACCTTGCATAGAGTTTAATAGTGGAATAACATCGTAGTTGATCCCAACATGGAAAACTGAAAACACCAAAACAGGAACTATTGAGAGTGCACGATAAAGTGGCTCTAAATTATCAGTCAATTGGTCCAAAATAGTAAAGATAGCACGCGATCATGTCAACCACTTTGACAATCTGAAACGCATGGATAATAAAAGATTCAAAAGGAACAAATTTGAAAACTCAGAATTTAGTTAAGTTTCTTTGTTTCACTAAAACTAAGTTGATAGTTCATGTACCTCAACTATGAAAGATGAATTCAAGACATAAAAAACTAGGAAAAGTTTCATACAAAATTGTGCTTGTTTTTAGTACGTTAGCACTAATATTAACCGGCATCAATGAACAAATCTCTGGCAAACAAGCTACTGTTTCAGATAGGCTTTCAATAAGTGAACAAGAAGGAATTATATAGAACCAACCAACAGACTAACAATGCTAATTCTTAAAAGGCGGCAACTGCTTCAGAATAGTGAATTTCATCCTCTAACTCTAAGGTTTGAAAAGAAAAAAAAATCTCAGAGTTGATCTTTCTTTGTTGGACCATGAGCACTGGAGCTATTTCCTTCTCAACGCTGCTCTTTCCTATGTTTTGTGCCTAATTTGTGATTCATGATGTTTGCTCAATCTCAGTTGTGGGCTGAGGTAGTATTACAATTTTACTTGTGGTAGCTCGCTCTCACGTGTTATATGCATCTCACCTTGAGGATTAAACTTATGATCCAACAGTTTTTTTAATAGATCCTACCTGTAATTTCATCAGTCTTGTGGTGTTCTTATGTCCTAACTGTAATTTGAGGCTTAATATACATCTTTTAAAATGTTCAACGCTAACTCCTATATGGCATCTACAGACTGATCTAGTGAATATTCAAAAGAAGAAAGATGAAGAGAAGGTGTGATGACTCAAATCTCATTGTAGTTTCAAACTTTCCGAGTAACTGATCAATTGCTCCTTCTGCTCTTGTTCTGAAACAGGCACTCAAGGAGCTGAGAGCCAAGGCTTCCCAGAAAGGAGCATTTGGAGGCTCCGGTCTAAAAAAGAGTGGAAAGAAATAGTGTGTTTGTGTCTATTACGTATTATAAGACTTGGCATTGTGTCTATGACATTCTAAAACTTGGCCATCTGGGGCCAAGTGCTGTCACTCTAACTGGGCAAACTATCCCACATGTGTGTTTTATTTGATTATAACGATGAAATGTGAAGGCGTGTGTCGCTTTGACAGTGATTTGATCACCTGCTGTTTAAGCTGAATGACTTAAATAAAACAGTGCAAAAGTCACAATTTTATTCGTGGCTTGGGAGTTCATACGATAGTTCATGTGTCATTGATGAATTCATCCATGAGTGAGCCGTTCACCCTTCCTTTGTCTCTTTTGTTGTAGCCATTGTTAGGTAGCCCGAGCTCATTCGTTGCCTGTTGTCCCAACTTGCTCAGCGCATATGACTTCTCTGCTCTCTCTTTTTGCCTCAACAACCCTCCACCTCTTTGCATACTATTACAGTATTCCTTCCTCATTCCAAATACTTGATTTCTCTCCATATGGCTAACTTGATTAGTTGTTTTAGACCTTAAATCATACATTTTGACTGCTTCAATATCCACGTTTCAAACAAAATGATATGCCCTTCGTTTTCGATTTAAACAGCTAGAATTATACTATTTTTCCACTTTATATAATATAATGTTAACTTAAATCTAAGGAATACGTTTTATAATTTTTTTTAAAAAAACATCCTCTGTTTTTTAATCTGTCTCATACATGATTTTTTCAATAAAAGGATCTGCAAAATATAAACTAAGTATCAACTCATAACTTAATTATCAACTCTAAATTTCATTTTCATTGACATGCATGACATCATTGCTGTCCTAACCCATACGCCATTTTGTATACTTGTCACAATATTAAATTAGAAAAATAATTATTATTACAAAATAAAAAACTTATTTCACTCCAGAAGAATAAAGTAAATTTATTGATCCAGACGCCTGTCCACTGTTTCCCCGAAATGATTGAAGTTGCTCCTAGTTCCATCTATCAACCATTTCATTAATCACACAAGAGGACAGAGCAGAAGAGAATAATAGAGTCCTGTTCTGTCGTCTCTCTTTCATTCATCATCAGCATCATAATCCTCTTCCTTCAACACCTTTGAGGAAGAGCTCAGGGGATCAGTTCATTGTTGGAGGCCATGGCGATGCCTTTAGAATTCGCAGCGTACGTGGTTTGCACGGTGTGGGACGCCGTCGGGGACTGGGTGTGCTGGTGCGTCTCAGCGGCCGACGCCATCGCCGGCGCCGCCAGGTTCAGAGATTTCAGTCGCTTCCTTGGTTGATCAGTACTTCTTATTTTTTCTTCTTCTTTTTTCCTTCTGAATTCAATCTCCTCAAACTATTTGTTCATAGTTGGAGATTTAATACTCTTCGAAATTCTCGACTTATTTGTGTAATTAATTGGATTGGATTAATAAAAGACCTGAAACAGAGCACTGAATCAGATTTTTTTATTATTATTCTTCTTCTTCCCATTTTTCAGAAACTTTCAGTCCTCTGAAACTTTTGGCTTTCTTAGATTTTCCTTTTCTGCTTACAGTAATCTCTCATTGCATAAACAATTACTGAAAACGACGAGATTCAGGGTGGTTGGACACCGTGAAGATGATAAACCTCGTTGCTAATCACATAAAGCACCATTGTTAGTTGTTCATTAATGTGAAAATTTGATGCTAAACCTACAATTAATCTCCACCTTATTTATCATTTCAAGAGTCAAGACAGGAATTAGGTTAAATATTAACGCGCGCATGAATATGAAAAATGTGCTCGATGATCTTGGAAGCCACCAACCTACCAAATGGCTCATATGTATATACAGTGACAGACCCACTAACTCTCCCAACAATGGCGTTTGTTGGATCTCATTTTTCATGCCAATCTCGATCGAGTCGGCCAACCTAATCCAGCTCTGAAAATATTATTTAGAAGAATAAGCGAAATATTTTTTTTCCCATGCTTCCGTGTCTCAATTTACTTTTGAGAATCACAGTATTTGGAGGAGTTCTGGGTGCCTAGACTTATGAGGGTTGCCTATGGATATACATGTGGCAAAAAGTGATTCGTTCGTCCTAGTGCCCCCGTAAACTCATCCGTAGGCCAATACGGAGGAGGTAAATCACGGGTGGCTACTAGCATTAGTACAAATGGCCAAGACATGGGAGAGGTCATGCTCGATCATGCCGAGTTTCGACCCCAAAACCTCATATTGTAACACCTCATGTTTTAATCATCGCATCATTCCGAGGGGATGTTGCCTATGGATATACAGAATAAAGGTATGCTGGTTAGCTATGAGAAAAAATAGGAAACAAACAAAAAAATTGAACAAGTGCATACAAATATATAACTTTAGTTTATAACAAGAGGAAAACTTTCAAATAGTTAACTGAGGCGAATAAGGCTAGAGACGGATATTAGTTAGGTTTGTCTTGGACTCAGTCCGGTCCAATTTTTTTTTAATTTTTTTTATTATCTATGTAAATTTTTTGTTTAGACTATTAAAATCAACTCCTTCCATGTCTAAAACTCAATCTATGTTGTCCTCTCGGGACGGTCTAGTGATTAGCACATGAGATATTATCATAATAAAATCTGGGGTCCAAATTTCAGCGAAGCCAAGATAAAATGCCTCCCTTATGTGTTAATCACTATTCCAAAGCCTAGTAGCCCGGCTAGTAGGCGCCGCCCGTAATTTACCTCCTCTGTGTTGGCCCTAGGACAGATTAACGGGAGCGCTGAGGACGAATCTATTCACCTTTTACCACACAACTCAATCCATATCATTAAACTTTAATTCCTAGGTCAATTCCTAAATAAGGCAAGATGAAGTTACAACTTATTATTTTAATGACTGTCATTTTAATTCGTTCCTTTCGGACATACTTTAGTTTGATTAAGCATAACATAATTTATCATGTGTTGTGTCAAACATAGCATGGGATATCACGAACTTTCGGACTTGTATTGACTTGACTTAAGCTTGGGAGCTTTAATTTATAT
>JBBMJZ010201484.1:0-19825 GCA_037833815.1 Zingiber zerumbet
AACTGATATGCATAATAAAGAAAATAACATCTAGCACTAATCATGCGTACAGTCTCCTGATACAAGAAGGATAAATGTAACTGAAATAAACAGGAGAAAAACTGTACTAACCAGGACTAGAGCATAGGTATAACAGGTAGTCAAGCCGAGAGGTATCAAAATCTTGTATGCATGTCAAACATATGTATCCATCCAAATGCAACAAATAAATGTAGCAAACACAAGCAATAAATGCATCAATGCAAATGATGCCAATGACATATCCTGGTCACCCCTACTCTCCAGTCAGTCGTCTCACATACGATGGTGAGACCAAGTGGGTAGGACTGTGACAACCGTGTACTCTGCCATCATTGCTACTGATGAGTGACCGAGTGGACGGGATGCGGTCGGAGTACACCTATCCTCCTTACCCCAAATCATAAGTGGGAGAGCTCAATGCTCTCATCTCCCGGTACACGATGACCAGGAGGGATCCCTGTCCTACTACAACGCTGTGTCACACTAACCCATGAGTGGACCAACGGAGCCCTTGATAGAGCACCTGTTGTAACACACCCTGCCTGATAAAAACCACTCATCCATGAGTGGTTGTGTGTGCAGATCCATGACTGGCGATGTGCTCAACAATAATGGAGCTGACTATCGCACAGTATGCAATCATGCGAAAAGACAAATGACAAAAGACAAAGATTAATGGTGATTAATTCATCATTAATGGAAGAATACCTAAAGACAAAGATCCTTGGTATTCATTGAAGGAATATAAAAGGACCTTCTGAGTGAAATTTTCATAAGAGAGACTTATGATTTTCTTCTTCTTTCTCTTCTTCTTTTCTTAGTCAAACCATCCTAGTTGCTAGCACAACGAAGGTGATTCTTCTCCGAACCTGAGTTCATGGGACAAATGTGGAACATGCATGTGTGGATACCAAAGAGGTGTAGCCACTCTAATTGCACTGAGATTCGATAAATCAAAGTTACTATCGGGATTGTACCGTTCACGCAACATAGGTAACCGCTCGATCAAACTTTACATACTGCATTCGCTTAGATCTTTGGATGGATTATTTTTTCGCTGCGTATGTTATTATTTTTCGCAAAAGATCTCTACAAGTATATTATGTATATTGTCAAATATTGAAACCTTGGAAGCTGATTATACCAACAAGTAATAGATCCAACCTCTTATTTGACTGACACCATGCATCGAAGCCTCCATTACTATTTTGTGACTTGTCCTTGTGGTTCTTTAATTGCTCAGAGTTGTCTTCCATATGGTTCTTTGATTTCCTACTGACACTTGACATGATAATCTCGCTTAGATGCCACTTGTCACATGCTAAATCCTTGAAATGCTAGCACCATGCAACGCTTATGTTTTGTTTACTCTAAAAGATGGAATGAGAAGGGAAAATAATTCATGACAAAAAAAATCCTTGGAGAAAGGTGAGGGAAAGGATAGATAAAAGAAAGAAATTTGTTGAAATGAAAAGAGAAAATAAAAAGGAGATGAAAAAAATGAAGGACATAACAACTAGCCGTCATCGACTCCACCCTTCAGACGACTCCGCCCTTCACACAATTGCCGCCCACGACCTTAAGTGCATCCATTGGCCACAGGCGGTTGTTAGCTGTGACTATCAACTGTACTTGACTGTCATCTGAGGGTGTGCGCAATCTTGTTTAAGGCTACCTCATGATAACCAACATTTTTGATATAATATTTTGGCACTTATACTTATATTTTAATATGCTCATAGTCTAAATTCGCATTTATATCATGTTTTATGAGTTGGATTTATTTTGAGTTTTGATAAAAATTTCTCTTATATTTGTGGCATTATACTTGACGATGTGAATATAGTTTTGTAGGAGATCAAGGTAAGCCATGGACACGAGTCTAACTGAACCAACTTTAGCTTGAGGCTAGGATTAAAGGTGAAGTCTAATTTGGAGTGATCCATTCAGATCTAGAACTATCTTGTTCGTTCGTCTAGATCTAGAGCGATCCTATTCACCTATCCAGATTTGGAGTGATCTAGTCTATTGATTGAGATCCAAGTCATCTAAGCAAAAAAGCCATCACCGAAGGAGGAAAGGGCATCACGAGCTCCTTCTCCCTGACGCACCATCTCTTAATTGCACCCCCTCTCCACTTCATCCACCACCTGCTTCGATCATCCTCCTCCACCATAAGCCACCACTAGAGGGGTAAAGGGGATTCCCTTCCTTACTTATCATCTTTCTCCCGACGCACACCTCTCATTTCTCATCTCACTGTCGGCTATTCTTCTTGGAGCTTGAGGTTTCCAATCACCAGAAAGTAGCCTGACATCTCCACTTCATCTTCTCCATCCCTCATCCCACAACAAGCTCCAACCATAGCTCCATCTTTAGCCACCAAAGCTCATAGCAACTTCTCCATCCAACACCAGCAACTCCCCTTCATCTGGATCTGATCTCAATCTCACGAAGGGAGGTTTCAATCTCACAAACATATTTGAACAAAAAAAAAAGGAGGAAACACAACTTCTTCCATTGCCATCTTCTTCAATCGATGACATCTTCATCACGCCACCACTAGAGAGGAAAGGGAATTCCCTTCCTTGTTGAACCATCCATCTCCATCCATCTGAAGCTTTTTTCAATGTGTTGATTTCATCTACTTGGTTTTTGATTAATTGTAATAGATTTTAGTTTCATACGGTTATGCTTTTCCCCACGTAGCTTTGATTGTAGCAAAAGGTAACTCTGCTTACCCCAAGGGCCCTTCATAACCTATCCCTATGTGATGGAAGGTAAATCCTAGAGTTAATTTATAGCCGATAGTTAAGTGACTATGGGGTGGAAGGAGTTTTTTCTGAAAATATGCACCCCGCACTTAGCTTTGATTAAATGATGCTTAGGTTGTGTTTGATTAAATTCCTCTTGCATATCTATTGCTTTAGTTAATGCAATTTAGAGTGTTCAATTTCCGCATTGTTAGTTAGCATTTAATTGTGTTATGTTGCTACTTCATTGGATCAACGAATGTTTGCAAATTAGTTGAGTTTAGAATGGGTTACTTGTCTTTCAATGAGTTCATTTCATTTGGTCTTGGGCTTAGTATAGTTACCATGTGATTAGTTGCATTGCTTTTCATTATTTGTCTTGAGCATTTACATCTCAAAATCAAACCCCATTTTGAACATCAAAACCCCAAAACCCTTATTCGTTAATAATTGATCCTAAGATTATTACTCATGGTTTACATTCCTTATGAGAGATGATTTGAACCATTCCCTATACTATATTATTGTAGAGGGATTGAGTAATTTGTTTAATATTGTAGTGTGTCACAAAACATGTATTATCACCTCATGTGCAGGGTTGTCATCCGTGATCACGCACGAGGCCGTTGTTGGTGGCCGTGCGAGGTTTCGAGGTGTCCTTCTCTGCGAGGCATCACCGATGGTTGCGCAAGGTAACCTCGCAATTGCACAACATGTTCATAATTGCGAGCACATTGGGAGAAAAAATACAAAATGAAGAGAAAGTTGTTTTTCATCTAATTTGGATAGATGAAAATATATTAAAAATGATTCACAAATATAATCCATCATTTTTTACAAAGTAAATAAGAGAAAGTTTTCCATAATAAAAATATTTTTATAATTTTTTTTTCTATCCTTTCAAGTAAATAGAGGCTTAACATTCTTTTCTTTCAAAACGCTAAGTAGACCTAATTCCAGCAAGGAAAGAATTCAAAGAGCTAGGGAAGGAAAGATATTTACAATAATTGATTATTTATATATAAAGTTGGATGCAAACCTAGATGATCTACCGATGAAGATGGTAAGCCACTTAGGAATGAATCACTAAGATCTAGAAAATTGCTCTGGGTTATAATGCAATGGTAAAAATACTTCCATAACCTACTGTAGGATTAATTTTCTCCGACAAAAAGATAACTTTAGAATGTTAACTATAGAACGATAAAGTATTCATACTCTTAGGTTTATCATAATGTTGGTAACCAATAGAAAACATCCGTGGAATTGGAAAACTTCCCGATCACGGATTATGACACCTTCCTTTTTTTCTTTTATTTAGATGGGAAGACTTATATCATTATTTATTTATTTTAAAATTTAATTTTCCCTTCTTAAAATTTTGAAAATAGTTTATAGATAAATATTAGGTTGTATGGCAGTTCCAAGTCTGTTTTTTTGGCATCCAGATTTCGGTCGAGTGCGTTGGCAATTAGGTCGTATGACTTACAGCTACCCGCGGCGCACCGGATCCCACGCTATGCAGTCCTGTTCTGTGTGTCTTGGGGAAGAAGAAAGTTCCAAGAAAGTTATATATATACTTATGCTACCCCACCTTACTCGCCTCGTCCCTAAAAACAAATCCGAGCTTCGGTGGAGCAACAGGGAGCAGAACACAGGCGATGCATCTCTACAACGCATGGCTTCCTCCGGCGGTGGCGGCCGAGACGAGGCGGGAGACGGAGTCCTTCGCAGCCGTTGTGAGATCGGTGAAGGAAACGTGGCGACAGGACGACCCCGACTCCGTTTTTGCTACCCTTAAGTGGATCGCCGTAATCGAAGTGTTAGTACTTTCCTCGTTCTTCGTTTCCAATTATTTTGAGTCCTTTGCTTGGTTTGATCGGTGCTGTTGTTCAGTTCATTTTGTATTTGGTGTTGGAGCTCTAATATTCACTTTTATGAACATTTAAGTTTCGCGAACTCGCTATGTTATGGTTGAATATGCCTATTTTTTAAAAAATTTTTTTTTTGCTAGTTTAGCTTCATCCTTTCTGGTTAATTATTTTCTATCCTTTCCCCCCTTCGTAGAACTTGACTGAATTTTACTTGTTGCTAATTCTGAAAATTTTAGTTTGATAAAGATTGTCGTTTGATAAAGATTGTCGATATTGTTAATTTTTAAGTTATTTTTGATGCGAACCCATGGGAGTGGATTTCGATGACTGTTTCATTTATCTTGACGAGTTAGATTACTTTATCTAATCTTGTTAATTTCAGTGCTTTGAAGTCCCTATTTTGATTGACTTTTAGCTATAACCTATTCTGACAGTTTCGTTAAAGCAAAGAGTGAAGTTTCTACAGAAGACGTGAGGGAGCTCCTGGTGTTTGGTTTGGATTTGTTTCATTCATCCCAGAACAAACTACATGTTCAGGTGATGATGCGGATGATAATATTGAAATTTATGATTTTGAAAGGAAATGCGATTCAGTATGTTCTTGTTTAATTGGTGGCAGCAAGTGTTTCATGATTTTAGTATTGCGTTTCTCACAATTAGGTTAGATGGGGAAATGTCTTGGTCAAGCTTTTAAAGAAGCATGGAAAGAAGCTAGATTTAAGCATTGAATGGAGACCCTTCTACGACTGTTTGACAATCACACATTTTAAGAGGTGATATAGTTTTTATAATTGATAATGTTGGTTTTTCACTCTCTGTATCTCTATATTTGTGTTTGTATATATTTCTCTCTTGCGTTAATTTTGGAGATCAGATGACCGAACTAGAGGAAACTAGAGGGAGGTGAATATCAAACATCCTGATCATTAATAAGACTTCACAACACTCACTTATGGATTAGCTCGGTTAGTTCAAATAAAATACAATGGAAATAAACTAAAAACAATCAAACCATCAATACCGAGATTTAATGTAGTTTGGTAGCCTCAGCTCCTACTTCATGATTTGTTGACGTTTCAGGTGGATCATCCTCAAACAACCACTAATCCTTTCTACAAAGACTAAAAGAAAATTACAAAGAACTAAGGAATTGCTTGTAAGTATGTTGGGAATGTTAACCTTCAATCTTGTTCCATCTCCTCTTATAGCTTCTGATTTGGCTGTTTGCCATTGTTTATTGATGCCTAACAACAACCACCTAGCCTTTATTCATATAGTGGGGTTGACTATATGGATCCTTCTATGTTATTAGGTTCAATCCGCTACTATATCATCTATATTTAAATGTATTTTATCCTATTTTATCTTACTAACTAAATCTTTTTTGGTTTCCCTCTTCCTCTATTAATTGAGATATTTATTGGATGCATCAAGATAACATGTATTGGATGGATGTGGCTAATGTGTTCATCTATGATGATTGAAAAATAGTATAGACTTAGGGTTGAACCTTAATGATAATCCTATCTTTATAAAAAATGCTTAAGTTAATCCATATGGAGTTTTCACTCTTGTCGATATATTCTTATATATATCCTTAATTATTTCAATATACGCTATGCTAATACCTTTTTTTTCTAGAATTCTTTGTATAGTTTTCCTTGGAATTTTGTCATAAGTTTTTTCTAAATCAATAAATACCATGTGTAATTCTCATTTTTTTTTTTGAGAATTTTTAATCAGTTATCGAGAAGATGTATTCCTTCTATTAGATACGAATCCAAATTAATTTTTGGTCACCTTGTCTCATTCTTCAATCTTATTTCTATCACTCTTTTCCATAGTTTTATTCTATGGCTCATTAGCTTAATGCCCTATAATTCGCATAATTTTGTATATTTTTTTTTGTTTTGTATAGGGGACTAGAGTACTTATCTTCCATTGATTATACATTTTCTTCATTTTCAATATCAAATTCAACACCTTCTTCCATAGACACTTTCATACCTTTATTGAAATATCATTTAGTCCAACTATTTTTTTATTTTACATCTTATTTAATGTTTGTTCTACTTTTAAAATTTAAATTTTTTGATTAAAATTAAATTTTTATACTCCTTTGACCTATTTAAGTTTCCTAAACTAAGTTAGTCATCTAGACTTTTATTAAAATGTTGAAGAAAATAGCTCTTTCATCGTTCCTTTATTTCCTCATCGTTTGCTAATGTGTCTTTTAAAATCCCTTGTTTTCCTCTCTTGTTTACCTATTTTAGAGATGTCCTTTCACTTTCTTTTGATTAAACTGTCGAAAGCTTCATTTTTGGTATCACGAACTACTTTCTTGACCTCTTTTTGGGCTATTGTATATATATATTTTTTAAGTTCTCTTACTTCGTACAAGTATACAAAAACCTATTGATTTTTTGTGTTTTCTTATTTTTTAAAAATATTTTCTGATTCCATCATCAATATTCTTGATTTAGTGATGTTTGTCTTATTAATTCATCGAGTATACTCTTAGCCACGATTTTCAAATTTTCTTATCCCATTCGTATTAGAGTTGTCATGCATTTTCTTAATACTTGTGTTCCTCTCCTCTCCTTAAAGATACTTTATTTCTCATTCTTTAACTTTCACCACTTGATCCTAAGAGTTATGCATTCTTTCCTTCTATTGATAGCTTGAGGCATATATCTAACACTATTAACTTATGTTGGGTATTTAAATTTTCTCTAGTGCTTTATAAATTTTTCTATCCCTCTTTATAATTGCTTGAAAAAATTAAAGAAAATTTTTTAAAATTGCAAAAATTAACTTCTTATTATATTATTATTTTTAAATTCGAAAAAGAACTCAATGATTGCCATGTGGTGCCTTCCACGAGGCCTCTATGGCTATAAGGCCTCGCGCGAGGAGTCTGCTGGGCCACGGGGCCTTGAGTGAGGAGCCTGGCCACGAGGCCTCGCATGAGGACTCCGCTTGGCCACGGGGCCTCACGTGAGGAGTCCACCTGGCAGCAGTGCCTCGCGTGAGGTGTCCGTGAGGCCTTGCTGGTTGTGTTGATGTCATATGTTTATTTGCTTAAACTCATTGGCCATCTTATGATTAGTAACAATCTCACGCTAACATAAAGAATTTTATGAAGTCATTCTTTCATTGACTTCTAAATTAATAGCTTGGTTAAATGAATTTATATCAAAATTAAAGGTGATAATTACTTTATGTCATACTTTTAGTAGATGACAAGTAAAGTAACTTTAGGAAATTTAATACAAAGGACTTGAGGAAGTGATCTTACCTATGGAATAGTAATTTTTTCAATCTTATTATATTTAAACACTTCTAGGGAAATTTGGCTGGACTCATGCAAAATTAATTGTTACACCATATGATTCTTTTGATTTTATTTTTTAAAAACAAAACTAGTAATGCTTGTGTCTCATTTAATCTAATACTTCTAGTAGTCAAATATATTTAATAAATGTCTCAAATGTGACATTTCTATGTTGTTATTAGCTAAGGAAATGTATTAGTTATCTCGATCTTAATCATTAGGATGCTTTAGATACGCTAATCAAGTATTTGAAACAACTATATCCCTTGACTTGCACTATTATTGCTTTCAGTTTTGGAGATACAGTGAGTTGGATTGTTGATTTTTTATAGAGCACAAACAATACTACTTATTTGTTTACACTTGATTGATAGTGCTACCTCTTCGAGGTGTTTTAAGTAGGTGTTGAGCATACTACTATACAAGGTTTTAGATCTCGAGCTGTGTTGAAGTTTTAGAATTTCATTGAAATGGTATAAGTCCATTTACATGTCATATCGTGTCATGTTGGTATGATTTTAAAATATTTTATATAAATTTACGTTAACATTTGCATTCACATTGAACACTAATATATTTAAATTATGATATGAACTAATAATTTAAATATTTATATTAAATTTTAAAACTTAGTATAACTTAAAAATAATTATTTAATAATTATTTCCTTGTAATTATTCTTAATTATAAGAATAATTAATTATAATACTAACTAAAGTGAATCATAATAATTCAAATTAATTAGCACATGTATTAATATACAACATAATAACAATTAATTATAAATTATTCGTTGAATAATATATGTAAAATAATTATACTTCTAATTAAATAGTATATGCCAATTAATTAAATACGTATATAATTAATTGATTCCAAATATTAACCGTGCTCATCTATGTGTATCAATTAGTTAAATTGTATTAATCATATGTATATAAGCTATCTCTCTATATGCATCAATTATATTATGTATGTGTATTAATTTAATATATTATATCTATACATTAGTTTTTTATTTAAATGATAATCCCTAAAAAAAGAAAAACACAACTTTTCTTTTCTTCGTAATTGTAATTGTGTCTCAATCGTGTGATTCATTGTTCATAATCATTAAAATGAGACTTTACCGAGGTGCACTATATAGAGAAAATTCTTTTAGCGACCTAGCCTCTCACTTATCTGCATCTAAGTCTCCAATTGCTTCAAATTCGATGCTAAGCACCTCCATTATTCATTATTATCTGGCATGGTTTAAAATTTTGACCTGTACCAAAGTTTTGATCCTCGATCGAAAGATACGATTTTGGTATCGTATTGTGTCGATGGAATTTCAGTATTTTTTTTAAAAAATTTTTAAATGCAAGTGTATATTAATTTTATTAATATTTGATTATTAAATATGTTCTATATTTTGATATGTTGAATTTATATTTCAATATTTTAATGTTCTAAATGACAATCGCTTCGGCTGCCTAGGTAGGAGACGGGCATCAACCGCACCACCTTTGCCTTAGGCGGTGTTTTTAGGTCATCAAAGATGAGGCCAGGCGGGCGCAGTGGATGAGGCAGTCAAGATAGTAGGTGAGACGGTCAAAGTCAACAAAATTAAAAAAATCTTAGATATATTAACACATGCTCCCTTTCAAAACATAAATAACTCTACCAACCCACCAAGTTATCCATAACCCACCTTCTGCCTAGAATCACCCCCACCACCGCACTACCGCACGCCGCCTGCCGCTCGCCACCTGCCGCTCGCTACCCTTAGGTTAGCTTTTATATATTTTTAATAAGTTCTCGTTCTAGTTTTTGATCTTTTATTTAATTATTGAAGATTAATGGCGGAAAATGAGAAACAATAGGAGGTGAAATTGAAAATGGAAGACTAGTGATATTGTTTGAGATTATGAGGTGTTGTTTTGTAAAGAAAAAAGAGATTGGATCCCATTCAAATTGTGTAAGAGGCTTATTAAGGGAGGAGTTTATCAGATGAAGCATCATATTACGGGTATTGTAGGATAAGTTGAAGCATGTCCTAAAGCATCTGATGAAGATGATAAAAAAGAGAGTAAGAGCTTATCTTGAAAATAGCAAGAATAAGAAGCGAGAATGAGTGGATGAACTAAAAGAAGAGAGGACAGAAGTAAATATAGATATTGATGTGAGGATGATAATTGTTAAGCGGAGGGAGATTCTTCTAAAAAGAAGTCAAAGCATTTCGAGCCTATTGATAAGTAGAAATTTACAATCGATCCAACAAACGCAAGACAATAAAATTTAAATGATGTATTAAAGTTAAAGTTTATAAATGATGTGCATAAGTACCTTGCAAGATGGATTTATGAGCAGAGATTTCTTTTCATGCAATTGACAATCAAAGCTTTAAATAATTTATAGAGGCGGTTGACCAATTCAGCTTGGGTTACAAACCTCCACGTCAATATCTTCTAAGAGAGCAAGCAAGAAGTTGAGAGGACTAAATTATTTCTAAAAAAGCATGAAGAGGAGTGGATGAAAAATGGATGTTCAATTATAACCGATATATGGACGAATTGTAAGAGGAGAAACATTATGAATTTATATGTTAATTGCAAACTAGACACTTCATTCCTTGGTTCTATTGAAGAATCCATGGAGGCACACCCTAGGCTTACATTTTCGAGTTTGTGAAAAATACATTAATAAAATTGATCCTCAACATGTGTTTAAGTAGTGAGGGACAATGTGATAAACAATATGGCAGCGGCGAAGTTGGGTTATACAACCTTAATTTTTTTTTAACATCTTGTGTGACTCATACAATTAACCTCATGCTTGAAGCAATTAAAAAACTATCCAAGTTTAGCGGAATGCTTGAGAAAGCAAAAACCCTAATAATATTCATTTATGCACAGATTAGAACTGTAGCTATTATAAGAAAATATACCAAGAAGAGGGACATTGTGAGGCTTAGGTGACTAGATTTGCTATTTTATTTTTGACCTTGGAAAGTCTCAAAGGTAAGAAAGATCAATTGAGACTTATGTTTACATCCGAGAAGTGAAGCAAAATAAAATTAAGGAATAATGTGAAGGGGAAAGCGACAGTAATAATTATCTCTTTTTGGAATGGTATTTCTTTGGATTTGAATGTTTTCACTCCTTTAGTAAAAGTTTTATGCTTTGTTGACAGTGACAAAAAGCGCTCAATGACCTTTTTATTGGGTGAATAGGCTTGACACATCAAGATTGAATAATCTTGTATATGCCAAATTCAATGTTAATCTTATGAAGAAGAAGAGTAAAAGAGAAATGGATGGAGATTTGCTTCAATTCTCTCAAGCTAGTGAAGCTCAAGGTTGACTTGTTGATAATGGTGATCAAGAGAAGGTTGAGTCGAGTTTGGAACTCACTTGGAGAATGGTGGCGGAGGTCTCTGGAGTGGATGAAGTGCTACAACCAAGGAGTGCAAGGAACATCCACATTAGAGAATTTGATAAGAATTTTAGATACATCGGAGGAGGATAATGAAGATATTGATTTTAAGTCCGATGATGAGAGAATTATGGATGTGTAGTTGATGATACATGTGTAGATGATTTAGAAGATTAATTATGTTTAGTTTAGTCCTTGTTGACTTATTTCCAGGTTGGATTGAAACTTTGAATTTTAAATTTAGGCTTTTGGTAAAAGTAATAATATTACTTTTTTAATATTAATATTGTGAAGAGGAAGATGGTACGAGCATGCACTTAGAACCAATACATGCTCCAGTTAGGCGATATGAAACCAGGACAAATACGCATATTAAACGAGGAAGATGAACACCAAAAAATACTTGGTTAGTAACAATAAAACAAGATAAACTTTATTTAAATATATATGATAATATAGTTGGAGATAATGACGTAAAATGATCCATATAGCAGACCCTACTTAGTGGGATAAGACTTGGTTGTTGTTGTGTATTGTGAAGAATCTTTATTAATAATCTTGTTAGTTGCATTTATATATTTATTTGTATGTTATATAAATTGTATTATATTGTATGAATCTTAATTATGCATAAATAGGAAATAAGTGGTCATTGACCACCATGCCATCGCCTATCGTGATTTACAACATTGATTTTCCCACCATGTCTATTTAAGTTTTATAAAATTTATTTTAAAAAATAAGTAATTCTCAAAATTAAAAATTAAACCTAAAATTACAAAATCATGTGAAAAACTTAAAGATAATTATAAAATTATTTGACGGTTTTAAATTATTTCTTGAATACTTTGTTAAAATTTTTAAAAATATTTGGAATGTTTAAAAATAATATTTAAAAAATTATATTATTATAATTGATATTCAATTTTTAAATATTAAAAATTTTAAATTATTTTATAAACTATATAATTTAAAATTATTTTAAATTTTAAAATATGTCTAATATTTTATAACTATTATTAATAATAATTATAACTATTTTTAATAGTTTATTTATAATTTAAAAAGGAAAATTTGTGGCTGCCGTGACCTTGCTGAGGTCGCTATGTGTCGCGACACCCTTTGCGACCCTGGAGGAGGGTAGCCGCAGCATCGAGACCCGGCGGAAGGCCGTTGCCACAACACCTTAACCTTAGTGGAGGGCCATTGTGGGGTAGCGACACCCTCTGCGACACTCGTTGAGGGCTGTCGCAGCGTCGCAGCAACCTTCGCGCTCTCGCGGAGGTAGTCAAAGTGTTGCGGCACCCAACACCCTTTGTGACACTCGTTGAGGGCTGTCGCGACATCGCAACAACCTTCGCGCTCTCGCGGAGGGCAGTTACAATGTTGCGGCACCTTTTGTGACCTTGTAGTCTTGGTGCCGGTGCCGATCCTGAAATAGTAAATAAGGTTCATTTTTGGTCGTACGATTCAACATTTTAAACATTGTTGCCCGAATCTCCTTTTCTATAAGGTTTGCTGCCTCCTCTCCCCTCCTGGTGGATGACATCACAAATTTTAGTTGTTTTTGCCTTGTTTTATATTTCGATGAATGAATGGAATGAGAAATTTTGGCCGTGCATCTAACATTCTCAGAATTTAAACTATGATACTATATCTTATGTTGCTTTAGAAGATAAGTTTTCTTCTTCGATAACCAATAAGATCTTATCCCACTAAGTGGGGTCGGCTATATAGATACTTTCATCATCTATACTTAAATAAATTTTATCTTATTTTATTGTTGTTAATCAAGTCTTTTTGGGTTGTCCTCTTCCTCATTTGATAAGCGTGTTTGTCATAGCTTCATATCGGGAGCATTTATTGGTCGTCTAAATACATACCTATACCATCTTAAACGTGTCTCTCGGAGTTTTCCCTTAATAGATGCAACTCTGTCTTTCTTTCTAATATTCTTATTTCTTATTCTGTCCATTCTCGTATGTTCACACATTCACTTTAACATCCTTATCTTTGCAACTCTCATATGCTCATGTGCTCAAGTCACAGTCCAATATTCAACTCTATATAACATAGCAGGGCTAACTATTATTTTGTACAATTTTCCTTTAAGTTTTAGAGATATTTTACAGTCACATAAAACACCCAACGCTTTCCTCCATTTTAATCATTCTACTTGTATTCTATGTAAGACATCTCTCCATCATTTTGTAAAAATGAACCTAAATATCTAAAGCTCTCGATTCTGGGTAACTCGTCATCTCCTATCTTAATAATTGTCTCATTATGTCTAATATTGCTAAACTTAAATTTTATATATTTTGTCTTTATTTTACTAAGTCTAAAACCTTTTCCTTCTAGTATTTTTCACTAAGATTCTAGTTAACATTTACTCTTTCACGTGTTTCATTTACCAAAATAATATCATCTGTAAATAACATGCACCACGGTACTGTGTCTTGCATGTCTGAAGTTCACACATAATTAGTGTAAAAAGATAGGGATTTAGAGTTGCTCCTTAATGTGACCCTATCTTTATTATAAATGTTTCAGTTATTCCGCTTGAAGTTTTTTACTTTAGTCATTACATCTTCATACATATCTTTAATTTGTTCAATATATGTTATGTTAATACTTCTTTTTTCTAGAATTCTTAATATAATTTTTTTGGGACTCTATCATAAGTTTTTTCTAAGTCAATGAATACTACATGTAGATCGTGTTTTTGCTCCTAATATTTTTCAATTAATTGTCTAAGAAGATGTATAACTTCTATTGTTGACCTTCGAAGCATGAACTCAAATTGATTTTTGGTCATCGTGGTTTTCTTTAATCTTTTTTCTATTACTTTTTTTCCAAAGTTTGATGATATAACTCATTAGTTTAATATCCTAGTTTGCATAATTTTG
The DNA here is from genome assembly GCA_037833815.1 of Zingiber zerumbet. NCBI lineage: Eukaryota > Viridiplantae > Streptophyta > Magnoliopsida > Zingiberales > Zingiberaceae > Zingiber > Zingiber zerumbet. The sequence goes on from JBBMJZ010201484.1 coordinate 14,308, forward strand.
TATGTCTCCCTTATTCTTATATAAGGGAACTAGAGTACTTATTTTCTATTGATCAGATATTTTTTTTTTATTTTCAATATCATGTTAAATAATTTTGTAAGCCATTTAATACCTTGTTTCCCTAGGCACTTTCATATCTCTATTGGAATATTATCTGGTCCAACGACTTTTCCATTGTACATCTCATTTAAAGTTTGTTCTGAATTCTATGATAAAAATTTAAATTTTTATATTCATTACCTGCTTAAATTACCTAAGTTTGAGTTAATCACCTAACCTTCATTAAAAAGTTGATGAAAATATTCCTTCCACCGCTCTTTTATTTCTCCATTGTTTACTAGTATTTTATTACATTCATCTTTAATACATTTTATTTAAATAAGATCTCTGGTATTCCTTTCTCTCACTTTAACTATTTTATAAATGTCCCTTTCCCTGTATCCAATTTTTGATATAATCGTTCAAAAGATTCATTCTTTGCTTCATTCACTACTCTCTTAGCTTTTTTCCTTTGCTATTGTATATATGTTTAAGTTTTCCTCATTCTTACAAATATATAATTCTTTATAAGCTATTAGTTTTTCCTTCACTTTCTCTTGTACTTTCTCATTCCACCACTAAGATTCCTTACTTAGTGGTACATGTTCCTTTGACTCACCGAGTACACACATAGCTACTATTTTCAACTTTGATACTATCTTATTCCATGTCGTATTAGAATCACCGTATTTTTCACCTAATTCTGGTACTCCTACCTTCTCCTTAAATATATTTTGCTTCTCATCCTTTAGCTTTTATCACTTAATTCTTAGAGTCATATATATATTTTTTTCTATTGATACGTTTGAGACGTATATCCAACACTACTAACCTATGTTTGGTACTTAAGCTTTTCTTTAGGGATGCTATTATAACCTTTACAAATCTATCTATCCTTCTTCCTAACAATAAGAAAGTCAATTTGTGATTTAATATTCCCACTTTTGAACGTGACTAAGTGTTCTTCTCTTTTTTTAAAAAACGTTTTATCTAATACAAGTCATATGCTATTGCAAAATCTAATATATTTTTTTCTTCCTTATTTCTCGTTCTAAATCCATATTCCAATCTAGTATCCCATATTCCTCATTTTTTACTTCGACATGCTCATTTAGATCACCTCTTATTTAAAATCATTTCATTTGACGGAATGCTTTATAATATTTCATCTAAGCCATCCCAAAATTTTGATTTGGTAGCTTCATCTAATCTTACATGCCGTGCATATACGCTAATTATGTTTATAGTTTCTTTCGCCACTATTATCTTAAGGGGTATAATTCTATCTCCTTTTCTAACTACTCCTACAATTTTATCCTTTAACGAACTATCTACAACAATACCCACTCAATTTCTTGCTTTACTCTTTCCTATGTACCATAACTTAAAATCCGAGTTCTCTATCAGTTTTGCTTTCTCGCCTACCCATTTTATCTTTTGTACACACAAAATACTAATTGTTCTCTTAATCATCGTATTTACTATCTTCATTGATTTACTAGTGAGGGTTTCTATGTTCCATGTATCAAATATTAGATTATTAGTTTTCCTATCATATTTGCTTTTATCCAATCTATGGTATGAGAACTTTTGCCTATTTAACACTACACCCAAGTTCATGAAGATGTAGTGGTCCTTGCCGATATGTTAAAGTCGGACCCTGAAATGCAAACTCTTGCATATTTAGCACTACACCCGAGTGATGTAGCGGTACTTGCCGAGACGTTACAGTCGAACCTTGTAACGTGTTTCCTTCGGAAAATAACCTAGCATTAGCACAATAGTTTAATGGATCAATTCATTGAATATTTGTCATAGCTTTAATGCTGGCTGACAACCTATTGCAACCCTCCTTTATTCGGGCTTGAGATCGATCATGATTAGTTTGTCACAAGATAGAGGATGAAATATATAATTTTCATTAATATATTTTATATTTAAAAAATATAAAAATTATATCGGCACGATATGATACAGTACTAAAATTGTATCGTTCCATTTATAAATCGAAACTTAGATAGAGGATGAAATTTTAAACCATGGTGCATATATCACGTGGAGCTTGTTGATAACTTGACATGATGAGATCAAGTTGATGTGGTGATTTGCGAAGGTTGTGGATCTTGGGAGGAGCTTGTTAACTTGAGGGCTGGTTGGATCGAGTTGTTGCATTGTAGCTTGGGGAGGAACTTGGCGGACTTAGAGATTTTGCTCTTGTTGCATTGGGAGTTTGGGAAGGAATTTAGTTGACTAAAGTAGCTAGAGTCCTAAAAATGTGTGAAGTGTAAATGATAATAAGATTGTAATTTTGGACTCTTTTTTCGTCATTACAACATTACTATATTAATGTTTTGTTTGCTTATGTAGTAGATAAGCAATCTATAACTTGCTTGGTAAAGCCTTTAATTGTGGGGATGAACTCTGAAGTTATATTTTATTGAATGACTGGAATCTTGGACCCTTGTGTAGACTTAAAATACAAGGTTCTAAAATTCGTTGGGTGCCAACCTCCTAGCGCCTAGGCGGGACTAGGCGTCGCTGGGTGGATTCCATGATATCAACATAAATTAGATAATAAATTATATAATAATTAAAATAATTATCTTTCAATTTGCAAGTATCAAACTTAAAATAAATACTTTTCAACTTTAATGAATATTATGAGTGTTTGATGAAATGACGTTTCCAAATAATGAGACTTTGCCCAACCTTTAATTCAATCCCTTCCAAGTCACTCAGTTGAGGAAAGATTAGACAACAAATGTTTCTTCAAATTGATTTCTTCATCCATTTAATTCTCTAATTTCTCCAAAATGTGGGCTTCTTCATTCGCTCTATTTTCTCCAGCTCTGATTAATCAGTACAATGAAGATGAAGTTTGGTGCTAGCCACTAGGATAAGCCAACAAATTGATTTTCTTGTTGGATCAAAGTTTATGACTTATAAAACTTAAGCCCAATAGTAAAAAAAGGGTTATATTTTAGTTTTTATTAATTGAGTTTTAAATTTAAAAGTCCAAACTAAAAAAAATCAAGAAAACCCTGCATTATTTCTGCGGTGCCTAGACGATTTGACTAATTAGTCGGCGCCTAGGGCCGCTTAATGCCGCCTAAGTACCAAGGCTGCCTAGGCTGACTGACTAGCATGTTTTCGGTGCGGTTGGCTGGCACTTAGCGCCTAGGCGGCCGCCTATCTGATTTTTAGAACACTATTAAAATGGCCTATCTGATTTTTAGAACACTATTAAAATGGTTGGTAAGCTGGAAGGAGACTACTTAGGTTCTAGTACTGGAAGCTTATTCTAGTCAAGTAACTACAGAATCAACTGAATGTTATTTCTGGGTGAACAAAATGTTTCTTTATGGAGTCAACTGAATGCGATTTCTAGGTGAACATAGTGTCTCTGTTCAAAGTGTAGTCAATTAGCCATTCAATTGACCATAATCAATTGGCTAGAGAATCGTTGACATCCAATGACTATATTTGTTGCTTCAGTCATTGACTTGTTGTTCGGAGGCATCTATCTTGGAGCTTTTGTTTATAAACTCTTGAAGCGCTTTGGTCACTTAAAACTAACAAAAAATAACATTCTAATTCATCGTTTGAAATCTTGCGGTGTGCTAATGTCTCCGTTTTTATGTAGAACATCTCGATGTTTTAACGTATGATGTCCGTGGCACATTGGAGGTGGAAATAAGAAAATGACAAAAAGAGATGAAGAAGAAAAAAAGAAAAAGCTAAAGACAATTATATATATAACTTCAATGTTTGCTTTCCATTTGAAATGTTATGATTTTGATATTATCTTGCATACAAATTAAAAAAAAAAAGAATAACAATATTATTTCAATTTTAACATTTCAATGGGTAATGAGTGTCAATATGAAATGATACATTCATATATTTGACACACTGACACACTAGACGTTATCTTGGTATTGAGTAATATTGAAACATTTATTGAATGATATGTTTTGACTGTTTTACTTGTCATTGTATGAGATTTCAAATTATGTTCTAATTTCTATGCTCATCATATGCCTAAAAGATTCAAAGCTTAGATAAGGTCGTATTTATCTTTATCAAACTCTTGGTAATTTACTTTAGGTTTTTGGGAGAGGTGAAATTTCTTATTGAATGAATTCTAGTGCCAAGATTGTTATAGCTTGTGAAGTCTCATTAGTTGGTGGAGGTTTTATTCTTAAGATTGTAAATGATTATCTTAATCCGTTGTAAAGGGGAGATGATAAGGGAATCTATTCAAGTGATGCACTAGACCGAGGAATATAAGTAGGGTCTTCGGACCATGTAAATAATTTTGTTAGCATTGTGTTTACATTTCTTTTATTTTAACTGCGTATTTCAATTTTTTAAATGCTCTCGTTAGGTGATGTGAAACTATGATAAATATGTACATCAAACAAGAAAAACTAAAAAGAGTTAGTTAGCAATAATAAAATAAGATAAAATTTATTTAAATATAGATGATAATATAGTTCAATGGCTGAAGAATCTATATAGTCGACCCCATCTAATGTGATAAGACTTTTGTTTTTTTATACGAGGAATTTGCAATTTGGGTGCACTATTTATTGTAGCCTCACCATAGTAGATCCTACTAACTCAAGTTGTGTTGGAGTTCTAACTTTGACTGATAGACTATTGTGCCAATATTTCTACCATGTATCAGAGAATTGGTGGGGAGGAAGGGGATGAAAAAGAAGAAAAAAACATAACTACATACCTAGTTTTGTAGTACATTAATGTCTGTTTTTTAGAGTCTTAAGGATATCAAATGTTAATATAAAACAATATGATTGATACAACGACTCATGATAGCTTACCTATGTTGAGTAGTATTGGATTTTAAAATTTAACAAAATGATACGTTTTGACCATGCCACCCAACAAAGCAAGAGATTTCAGACCATGGATCCTACAAAACTCTCCTATACATTTATGAGAGAAGACTCACTTTCATGTCCATAATGCATACATATATAAAAAAGTTTAAGAATGGTACAGTAAAATAATGGTATGACACCTTTACTTTCTAAAAGTACAAAAACGAACCTTAAAACATGTACTGTGTGTGGGCCTGCTCTCGCTTGTGCATCGGTTGTTTTTTTTGGTAGCTGGGGACCATATGTGAACCGACACGAGTGTAGAAGATAGTCGAGTTTGTTCCTTGTATGTGACATAAAGGAACTTTTTCCAAAATAATTCTCAGTCTTTTAATGTATGTTGTAATTGAAGGGGAGCTTTGGTGCAACGGTAAAGTTATTGCTATGTGACCAAAAAGTCACAGATTCAAATCCTGGAAACAGCTTTTTGCAAAAAGCAGGGTAAGACTGCGTACAATGGATCCTTCCCCGGGACCCTGCATGGCGGGAGCTTCATGCACCGGGCTGCCCTTTTTTTTTTTAATTTATATTGTAACTTTTTTACTGTAATGGTTTTGGTTGAGGTAGTTTTTTTT
>JBBMJZ010201586.1:0-19824 GCA_037833815.1 Zingiber zerumbet
ATTTGACTTCACTTTCTTCTTGAAAATTCACTTGCCACCTAGTGGTTTACTTCCGAGAGGAAGATCCACAAGTTCCCAAGTGTGATTTTGCAAGATAGATTCTATCTCAAATGTAATTGTCTCTCTCCAGTGAGGTTCATCAGAAGAGCTTACTGTTTCTAAGTAATTTCGGAGCTCACTTTCCAATATAAAAGTGATAAAATTTGATCCAAAGGATTTTTCTACCCGAGCTCTTTTGCTCCGTCTAAGCTCAACCTCGATTGGTTCCTCATCATTATCTTCATCTTGTGTTTCATATGCTTGTTTTGAGGAGCTAGCTTCCTCTCGGGTCTTATACGTAAACATATGCTCAAAAAATGAAACATTTCTGGATTCTATTATCGAGTTTGTGTGTATATCCGGTATTTGTCACTCATACACAAAAAAACCGATACACACTGTTGTTATGTGCATATCTAATAAATATGCAATTAATAGTTTTTGGTCCTATCGTAATCCTTTTCGAATCAGACACCAAAACTTTGGCAAAACACCTCATTCCTATAAATATTTATAGAAATTTAAATACACCGAATTAAATTCACTCACCGAATTTAAATACACCCCCACATTCAAGGTATGTTAAAAATAAAAAACTTTACACATCTCTCCACTATTAAATTTTTTTTTTACAACTTCTTTATACAACACATAATTTTCATTATATATTTTTCATCTCTTCTTTGTATTTTATATTATATATAATTAAATTTTTATAAAATTTAAATTCATAAATTTTTATAATATCCTTTCCTTTATATTTCTCATCATTTTTGTTTTTAATATTTTAATATTTTTATTTCTTTAAATATAAATAAAAAATATTTAATAAACTAAATTTAAAAAAACGAAGAAGCGATTCCTCAAAATCAACAAAGGAGAGAGCTTTTTCGTGGTATCCAAGTCAAAGTGGGAGCTCCAAATGGATGCTCCAAGTCCGGAAGCAAAACAAGCCTCTGCTACCAGGTTCAAGGAAACTCCTCAGGCTTAGTACCGGATCCACTTTGAGAATGTTGTTTGTAATCTATAGCTAGGTGTGTTTCTATTCACTTTTGTAGTTAAAAGTGATACGCTCACTTTGATAATTTCTAGTAACCTGTCTCCAAATTATAAGAAAATGGTAAATTACACGATCACTTTATAACCAATCGCTAAGTGATATATCAAGTGAATGCTTATACTGGATGATCGTATATATGTATAAATGTTATTATAAAGGCTATATACAAGTCTAGTGAATCCAATGCGACTGAGCCCAACATAGGCTCAAGCCGAGCATGACCTGCATGCAAAGTTCACATACATACTTTAAATATATAATAAAAAAATATTTAGAAAGTATATATAATTCATATATATATACATTTTATTTTATTTTATCGTTTTTTTTTCCAATAACATATTTTCACTGCTTCAACACATCGTAGTGGCATTATTGTAGAAGACAAAGAAAAAGAAGAGGAAAAAAAAAAACAAAGCAAAATCAAATGGACCTTTTGTTGAATGTGCTCAGAACTAGCATGAACATTCGGCTGATGACAATAACATTTTCTTCCATAGATCACATGGGCAAAATTGAAATTAAGGAAAGAAGATTGCCTAACATAAATTGTTCACAGGTAGCTACGTCTTAACCGAAAGTGATTTCCCTACCATTAAATGACTACCGTCCACTGCAAAAACACTGAAATGTTTGGGCTATCTCACCAAAAGATCGACTTACCAAAATCCAGAGGCAGCCTCACTTTCCTGGTTCTTTTATCTTTTTTTCCCCTTCTATCTGAACCACCATCTTTGAACTGCAGAGATGGGGCTGTTTAAGAATGGTGCATAACGATAGATAAACGGATTCACAGTACGACCAATCCTGGCCCACACGCTTTGGTGATAACCAGAAGTAGCAGGAACATGGTACATGAGCTTCAGTAGCTGTATCAACAGTAGAGAGAGGATTAGTAACAGATAGAATGCCAACGATCATCTAAGAACTCTAACAGGGAATGTTGCAATTCAGACGGATTAGTCTAAATTCTTAAATGTCTGGAGAAGTTCAAGCAGAAAAACAAAAACTGGATGAAATTTGTCAGTTCCACATGGACCACATCAGAGGGCATCTTAACTCTTTCAGAATTTGGATCAAGATATTCACCAGCAGATCCAAATTTGAATGGATCAAAATGCTGAATTTACAATTCTATCAACTTAATCAAAATTACTGACTAATTACAAGGTATTCTCTCTTATTTTAGTGTATTTGTTTTAAATACATAGTTATTTGAAATAATTCGTCATAATATGTTTGATTAAGTGGACTTGCCTTTATTATTTGATATCAACCTAACTGAGATCTGATATCCATGCTTACTGCCACGTCATTAGCGTACATCCTTATTGGTTTTTTTAGCATTTGAAGTTATTCTACTGCTGAAGATTTTTATTCTCATCCTTAAAATACCCATAGGCATGAATCGATTGACCAGCCTTCCACGATTGGATAAAGAGCTATCATGTTCAAATTGAATTTTAGCTATATCCCTAGCTTGCCAGAACAGCTTGCATTCAAGGAAAGAATGTCTCACTGCTTAGCCATTTGCTAATTATATTAGAAGAGTGAAATGGCAGGGAATAGCTGTCAAAAATAAATTATTTGCACCTAATCTAATATGCCTGTTTCAGAGTCGCCTCACTAGAACCAAACAGCTGGCCAGAAATAAGTGATTATGGTTATGCTGAACCATTGGTTATCTGTCTACTTGTCAACCTCAAATTGGAATATAGAAGATACTAACAGGAGTGTCGATAAAATGTCAGTTGTCCTAAGGCAAATTCCTTGAACAAAATGGCCACAAACTCCAGTAGTGGGCTTAATTGTTTTGATGTAAGGTTCTTTTAATCCCAACTATTTGTGGTGGATACTGGATCTTATTCCATTCAACTCTAAGCAAGTAAATGATGAAAATAATTATTGTAAACATAAAGTCTATGTATGAATGTTTGTGCCCAGCAGAACTAACCTGCCAGTATATGAATGTCTGAATTATGTTGCGTTGCCACCTGAATCAAGCAAAATTAGTAACAATGTGGGTAGAGGATTTAACAAGAGCAAAACAGAAAGAAGAAAAAAAATGAATATAGTGTATAGACTAACGAGAATAAAGATAAAATTAGAAGAAAGCCCAATCCAATCTCAGCATTTGAACTTAGAATAGTCAATGTAGTTCCATTTGCTTCTACCCATACACAAGGTTCCTCCAAGTATTTCCTGTTCATGAAATGAGAATATATTATGACAATTTTAAGGAATATGTAATGGAATTTGCTCTAAGAAAACAATTAAGAAAATAGGCATGCTTTTGAATGACAGAGAAATTAGTAAAATTATGAAAAAATAGTAATACTACTCCATATGACTAAAAGCTTCACAATACTATCTTGAAAGGCGCAAAAAATGTTTTGTTTCTGTGATTCTTTTACAAAATAAGAAATTAAAGATAGAACTCTCGGTAAAAAAATTAACCAAACATTGGGAAAGCTTTCAACAGTATAGCTGCAAATGAGATTGTGAAACACTCAACAAATCCGTGCTGAGTTATTAATAATAATTCATCATCATCATCTGTGGAAATTACAGTTATTAGTTACACTTCATCCTCATCTCAAGAATTCTGCAAGCCTAGAATTTTTATCAAGCCTTAATGTTGACTATGAAAGAAAATCTCCTGGATGTCTTAATCAATTGAAGGGTAGTTTACTATTAGGTGATTGCAACTGGTTATTATGGAACATGTTTAAAGGGAATAGGTCCATTCACCTTCACAATTTCTCCAAGTGATTATTATTGCTAAGTGCCAACTGAGTCCGTACAAGTTCAATAAGTTTAGGATCTTATCCTACTCAATTTACCTGATCTTGATCTTCAATTTTGGACTCCACGGTTGATTTGTGTCCTGTTTGTTCTGTATTAATTATTTAATTCCGTTTCTTTTAGGGTTAATTTGTTTCAATAATATCAGTTACTCTAGATGATGGATCTAGAATAATGATACCTCTTACTGAAACTGCTTTTCTAATAATTATTTCAAATATGTTTACCTCAATACTTGCCACCTTATGATTATTGTTAGATATATGTTGCAGATGCATTCAATTGGTGTTTCACAGAAACTGCTATGCAGTATAGTGTTGTCTGGAGACCAAACACTCAACATACATCTTACACCAATATAGAAACTGTATTAACATGCTGTAAGGTATCAATGTTGCAGTGATATTTGTTAATTTAGCAATTCCAAACAAATTTTAGGTTCGATAGATACTACAATATCTGGATATATCCATACTTCTATAGAATATTATATTCAATAAAGACTCTTGATCTTAGTTTAATGATTGATTTGAAACACTTCCATCATGCAAAAGTTTTATATAAAACTTTGTCCTTCATGATTTTGATTACCACCAAAAAACGTACAAGGTAAAATTGCATATTTGAAAGTCCAGGACATACCAAACTCATGCTAAACTTCAGTGTGTTATGAAAATTCATGCATCGAAAAATGTTAAAGCAGCCCAACATTCAATAGATAACCTCTAGCAACTGTCAATTGCTCATCAGCGACTGTAGCAAGCTATTCTCCTGTCATTACTCATTACTAATACACCGCACTCTCCTTGGACTGAAATCCACTGACTTATGAAATGATTATAAGATCAGACTCAAATCACCACCATTAGACTATGTCAATATTGGTCTGAGAATTAAATTCTCCGAAGAGTCTGGCCATTGGTCCAAATCACTACCTCTAGTAGACATGTATTCTTTTAGATCATTTTAAGAAGCATAAAGCTATCCTTGGTTCACAAGAATAAAAATGGTAAAGTCAATCTTGAATTTACTTACCTGTATAAAGAAGAACGTGCAAAGTTACGTCTTAGAAATTTTGCCACGTGCTCAAGTGACCAACAAAATACAGGGATGAGAGCAACTGTTGGGCAAATTTGCATCAGCAATAATCAGTAATACGCCATCATAATGTGGTAGCAGGGATTTAGAAGCTCAATTAGAATGCTCAGAATAACTCACATTTAAAGTGTAGCTGAGCCGTAACAAGTGTAACACAATATATTAAATGGACAAAATCTTTTGCTCCAATCAAAGTTTGAAACCATGTTTGGATAGCAGGGAGGTTCCATGCCCTTGGTTTCTATTAAAACAATATGTAATAAGTTTAAAAAATACATATAGCGTAACTGTAAAATGCAAATACCATGATCCACCAAGAAACAAATTAAACCTACACAATCAGTTTTAAATAATGAATGACTATTATTCAAACCTTACCCCATAGAGAGTGTATAGTGAATACACCGAGGAGCATGCAGTACCAAGCAAAGACAAACGATATGCCTTGTTTGAAAAATTTCTTGGTACAACTGGAAGCACCCCAAGCACAGCAACCACTAAGACCTGGTAAAAGTATGATTGTAAATTTACGGATGTGTGGAGTTATTCTAAATTATAAAATAAAATAAAAAAAACGCAACAACATTTGGGCAGAGCTCCAAAGCAATTTGATCAAGTCGAAAACTACTCCAGTCAATTGTGTTAATCAGGAAAACTTGGTTTCCTAGATTAAATTTTTCTAGCCGATTCTGATTTATATAAGCTGAGTTGGATAATTGGCCAATGACGATCCGAGATTGTCTGATTTCTCAGACAGCAAAACATAAACAAAAGATTAAATGGAAATCAAAATGGTTTATGGTGGACTCAAAACGAAGTTGTATGAAATCCAAAGAAAGGAGACAGAAAAACACGTACTATAGCATAACAACAATGAAGATAGTGTGAGTGTAGGACATCACTATAACAACAATGAAGATAGTGTGAGGAGTGTAGGATGTCGCTAAACCATGCAAAGCAGAGAGCATGCTCTCCAGCTTGTGATAGGTGAGGGCAGCATGGCTTTGAAAGCAAAAATGCTAAGGAGGGAGATGTTCGTGAATTGTTATTTCACGTGAGGTAAGAATAGATAGCACTATTAAATTTAGGGGATTAGTTATATTATTATTTAAAAATTATTTAAAGAATAGATATTAAATATTTAGTTAAATGATAAATTAACAATATGATTTAATTAAGAATTAATATAAACTTTATTTAGATCTATCATTTAAAAAATCTTGGAAAAACTAATCAATCAAAACATTTACAGTTTAAAACCAATTAGAAAATCTACAGATTTATCAACATATCGCCAACTAGTTTAAATAAATATTGTTATTAATCAATTTAATTATTAATACTTTTCAAATAATAATCTAAGCTAAATTTTACAATTTATTATTATCATCATGAATTTATTAATAAAATATTACATTATTAATAATATGAATAATGATATTTTCATGATAATATTAAGCAAACTAAATAAACTATCATTGATAGTTTTAGTGATTTAAAAATAATATAGGATAAATAAAATAAAGAATATCATTAACCACAAAATATTGTCTATGATTATTTAATAAGATTTCAGTAATTTAATATCAAATTATAATATGACTATATTAATTATAAACTAATGTAATCAAATATATTAAAAAAACATCAACTTGATAAACTAACTAATACGGTGAAGACTAATATTTAATTTTTTGAATAATATAACATAGTTTTGATGATATCAGTATTAATATGGAAATTTGTATTTCTTTGATATGATAAGATATTTTGTTGGCTTTAACTTTCTATGTTTATTTAACTCTGAAATTAGTACTTTATTTTTCCTATTTAATTACAATCCCACCAATCATCCTAATCCTATACAGATGATACTTTAAGTTTTCTAATAGTCTGATACTGATTCATTCAACTACCTATGCTTGATTTGACAGGTATGGTTAGTCAGGTCAACGTAGTTTAACTGCCTTGATCAATTGAGTCACTAGGTCAATTGATCAATCAAGTTAGTTTGAACAAGAATCAATAAAATACATCCAAATTCAGTATTGACTTGGCATAATCAACCCAGGTCAATGGGAAAAAGAACAACATAGGTTCCACCACTAACATTGTTTCCCAATTTGTATAGCAACATAGATCAGCAAAGAATAATTTAACAAAAACATTCATTGAAGATTTTATGAATGATTCAGGATATTAAGTTATTAATAAATTATCAGCGTGGCATAATCTTGGACAAATATGAAATATTTCTATCCCTAGTACCAGAGGACTGTATTTAAATCCAATGATACATAGGCTACTTCCTAGATTCAAATGAACAACAATTTTTCCACCTGGTATGGTATGCTACTTACTATGAAACCCGAAAAAAATAAACGAATAAGGAAACCATAATCCAGCATGAAAAACTAAAAAGATGCTTACCAATTCTTAACAATCAAATACTACAAGGAAATTAAATATACATAAGGAGATTTACTCTATACCCAAGCTTCGAGAGAAAAATGTATAGACCGTTGATCTAGCCTCAATGAATTAGCACTCCTGCCTGTTGATGCAGCTGTTCCAGCAGCTCCACCACTAGAACCTATCACAACAAAATGAGCTTTAAAGAAACTTTCCTTCTCTAAAAGGATGGTTAACAAAAACATCTGTCAAAATATGTAGTTTGTGCGGGAGCATATGTCCTAGAATAAGCAACCAAAATGTTTTTGGATCCAGACCCACCTGAATTTTGTGGCCTCACATTTTGAGCACTTGACTGTGAGGAGTGTCTCTCTGATGCTCTTGATGACTCTGTTGTTTGTGCTGAAGGTCTCTCTGCTGCTCTTGATGACTTAGAAGCACTAGTTGAAGCCATTGCCTCCACAACAAGCTCAGGATCCTATGAAGTTTGATAAATTATCAAAACTCAGAAGCATAGTGTGCATGATTGCTATCTTGGAAAACCTTCATCATTATTACTAACAGCTTGGAGAAACTAAAAACGACAAAAGCAAGGTAATAGATAAATAACAAAGAAAAATATCACAAAAATTCAAAATTATTGAAAAATGGAAATTTATAATCATTCGAATGAAAAATCTTCAATTTACAAAAATAAAAGAAATGGAACCGACAAAGTTTTCTTGTATAGATGAAAATAAAAAGGAAAAATATATGAGTGTGGGAAAATCTAGCATCATTAGTTAAACATAAGAAAACTTAAGAGCAACTGGACCAAGCAATAAAAAAATAACTTAATTAGACTAAAATTCCTGAAGCTCCCGCAACTCATCATGTATGACTAAACTAGGATAGGACACTAAAACCAGAGCTTAACATCCCCGTCAAAACTGTAACTACAACTCATAACTAGGAATCATTCCTGAATGAAAACATGTGAGACCCAATGTCTCTACCTTCAAAAAGGGAGCCCATCTAACAGGCTCATCGTATGTACAATTTGGTGTGGTTAAAAAAAAAAGGAGCAAGAGATAGGTGAGACGCACGATGAAACGCTGATAGAACTTGCGCTTGAAGTGGTCAACGACGTCGGATCGAGAGGCCTTGTGAGGCGGGATCAAGATATTGGACCAGTACTCCGCCCATCGGGGATCCATGTCGTAGTCGTACGCCGCCGCCGCGATCCTCTTCAGTCGCTGTGGATCCTGCTCCTCACCCATAGTCGCCCACCTGCCCGCAGATCCGAACCCTCTTCTTCGTCGCCCTCTTGTTCCCGAGGGAGGACTTCGCGGAGAGTGAACGATCGAGTCGACGGAGAACGGCCGCAAGAAGTAAGAATACGCTTGTTTCTTGCCCAATAAGTACGAATGCTGCTGCATCCAAAATCGACCCGGTCCGGTCCGTCCAAGCACAAATTTTAAAGGGCAAATATTAAATATCACTGTTAAACGATTTAACATAATAATAATAATAATAATAATAATAATAATAACCCCAATTTTAAACTCTAATCATTTTGACAAAATTTTAATATTAAAGAGGAACATCTTCGCAATAAAATAGAAAATTGTTGAAAAAATCAGTAGTTAAAACTTGAGCTATTTTGATGAAATAAGACTTTGGAAGGACAAAAAAAAAGTTCTAAAGATGTAAGATTTTATTCAAAATTGGTGAGATTATTTTCACTGTCTGGATTACACTGTGGAAGTAATTACATCAAAAAATTTAATTGATATATATAAAATGATTGAGGGGAAAAAAAATTGCCTACAATTCTATGCTCCCCGATCTGTTTAACTCTCTCGACTATGATCACTGTTGTAGTCCTCACTGCCAAATCCCATCCTCTGAAACATTCTGATTTCTTCAGATTTTGGTGAATTAAAGATTTCACTTTGGCCTGGTGGTACACCATTGTTTATGTCAAAGTCAGTTAAGCCATCAAGAGCCCTCACCACCTGAACAAAACCATGAGATAATGATCAAGAAAGTTAGTTCTACTTCAAAACAGTGTAGCTGCATTTGTATTTGAAGATTATGTGAACTGAAGTAGACCACTTGGCTGAAGAATATAGTGCTTGGACTTTACCTGAGTCATTCGAGGCCTCATGGTACAAGAATGGCGAATGCAAGCAGCTGCTACTTCAATGATCTGAAACATCTCATCGTTGTCATAGTTCCCGTCGAGCCTTGGATCTGGTAGGCGTCTGAAATCTCCATTTTCAAGAGCTTGGATTAGCAATGGCCGAGCCTGAGATGAGATATCAGTCAGTTTTCATCTCTTAATGAATATCAAATGAACTTTTCAGATCACAGTGCTTCATCATATGGATGAAAAATGTTTGAGTGCAACAGCTTATAAGTTATCAAGGGTGAGTCTTGGGCCAAGTGTAAATTTGCACCTCAGTGTTGGTAATAAGTGTTTGCTTACAATAACCTTAACTATTTATTCTGTTTAAACGAACCCTTAGGGTTCATATATGACTGAATTTGTTTTGAGATGTAGATTGTTGAATAACATGATCACAAAACCGTTGTTGAGATCCAAGATAGCAAATTATCAATTGCAATCCTTCATCTAATGGTTCGTTGAAGCCCACAGAAGGTACTCTAAACCTATAACGGTATGACCATAGAATAAAGAACAGACATTGGAAGTGAAACCCTCCAAGAATCTTGATTGTGATTGTGTAAATTTTCATTCTTATAGACTTTTCTGAACTAAAAGATCTCAGAATTTTGTCGATATGATGACTGGTGCCATTTAAAGAGGAGAATCATGACCCACTGCATCTATAGGAGCTGAGTATGAAGATTATGAGAATTACTCAGATACACATCAGTCTAACATATCACAAATACTAGGGAGGGAAACTGAGGATAAAAATGTCTTTGCGACCTACATGTTGTTGACTGAACCAAGAACATTGTTATAATCCACTCTGATAAATTGATTTTTTTGCTAGGGCCACCAAAATATAAGCTCACTTGTTTTTCACATGTGTTTGGTGGGAACAATCCATCGAAGTGCCCTAAAAAGGGATGCATGTGAGTTAATCAAAGGAACTAGAGGACAATGAAAGAGAAAAGGAAAACTTAAAGAGATGAAGAGAATGCAACGAAATGGAAGAGCAATTGGAAGTCTGGATTGGAGGAACAATTTCTGCAAGGCAATGGGAGTTTCTACCTAATATACTTGAGCATGTAAAGTACAAAGGAAAAAAATGGATATGTGATGTAAACTAGTACATTATGAACAAGATCCTAATTTCTCAAGTTATTTTTCCTTTAATTCTGTTGATATGCAAAATCTAACCAACTCTTTAGTACCATCATCTCAATCACAGCCCACAAACTTGACACACACCAAAGCAAAAACAACTTGAAAAGGATGTAATTTCATCGCGACAAACATCATAGGTTTATTTTTTTAATTCAACATGCAATGCAGTTAGTGACGCTAGAGAAAACATTGCCAGATTGTAGTTAGAGAAAGCCTACCCATTCAGCAAGACATTCATCTCCTAAATGTTGAGATGAATCAACAGGTTTCCGTCCTGTAATAAGTTCCAAAAGAACCACCCCAAATGAATATACATCAGATTTAGCAGTTAACTTTCCACTTGTCGCATACTCCGGAGCCAAGTATCTGCAAAAGAAATGGTTAGCATGTCCTACAAAAGATATCCAGTCTCGTAGGGTGATATCAAAATTTCATGATGGAACATACCCAAAAGTCCCCATTACACGTGTGGACACGTGTGTGTTTTCGTCCATTGCTGACCTTGCAAGCCCGAAGTCAGAAACCTAATATATCAGAATAAATCAGTTACAATTGAAAAGGTTAAGACATTCAATCCACCAAATGAAATATATGGTAGGTAACCTTAGCCTCAAAGTTATAATCTAATAGAATGTTTGAGGACTTGATATCTCTATGAATTATCCGAGGATGACCTGACACGAGAAAATAAAATTAACAAAATATTCTGATTCAGTGTATGTTTTTCGAGTTGAAAAAGAATGGAACAAGAAAATTAGAGATTACAATCCTCATGAAGGTATGCTATTCCACGAGCTGCCCCAGCAGCAACCTTAATCCTCTTAGACCATTGCATTACTGGTCTTCCTTTAGCTGCAAAAGCAGCTCCATATGAGAATATATGTATTGCTTATACAATTTGACACATCGACTTTCAAGAATGTGTGAGTTAACTTGGTTGTCCCAAGAAAGAGAAAAGGTTAACTGAGAAGGAAAAAGATCATTTCTCACCGTGGAGATGGTAATAAAGAGTTCTATTGGGCACATAGTCATAGACGAGCAATCTCTCATTCTCTGATACACAATATCCCACAAGAGAAACCAAATGGCGATGGTGTGCACGGCTGATAGTTTCAACTTCAGCTCTGAAGTGAAGCTCTCCTTGTGCGCCGCTCACTTTAAGCTGCTTCACAGCCACTTCTCTTCCATTGATTAAGTATCCTTTATATACACAACCAGATCCACCTTCACCTAAAAGGTTCTGAGGTGAGAAGTTATCCGTAATCATTGATAGCTCGTCCAGTGTAAACCATAATTTTGTATGTCCTAACCCCGACTCCAATTGTGAGAAAGGGATTCCAGAGCCTGCTTCAGGGCTATACCTTACAAGAGGATATGGTGGAGATCTTGCATGAGGGTATATCTCTAAAGAGAGAAGACAAAATTTACATTAATTATTGATCCACATACTGATCCATAATGAAGAAACTAATAGATCTAGGAGTTATAAATACCTAATTTTGGATTTGAGATTGCTGATTCATGAATCAGCAAGATGGAAATATACCTTACCTGGTGTAAGTGTAGACACTGATGGTGCCATAGCGATATCTCCACCATGACTGGTAGGTTGGAGTGGCTTCTTACGCTTTTTCACAAGCCACACAGCTGCTCCAACAAAACTAAGCATCACAATACCAGCAACAACGGCGAATGTAACAACAGTTGCAGCAGTACTCATGCTGCTTCTCGAGGAGCCATTGTTCGAAGGTACGGGATGCGTCATTCCTGGCGTAGGTAAAAAGCGTGATGGTGGGCTCCTACGGGTCATATTAGAAGATACTGGTAAGGTAGCATTGCTTCTAGATGAAATGGGAGAAGAATTAGTATGGGAAGGTGGTGGCGAAGATGGTGGTGGGGCAAAAAACAGCGGCGGTGGTGGGGCAAAAGACAGCGGCGGTGGTGGCGGTGACTGATAATAGATTGGTGTCATAGGAGGAATGACAGCTGGTGGAGGTGACAAAGGCAGTGCTGGTGGCGGAGCTGCAATTGCCGGTGGAGGAGGTGTTGACAATGATGGAGGAGGTGTTGACAATGACGGAGGTGAAAAATAGTCATCCGGTAGAGCACTTGGTGGGCGTGAAGCATGGAACGGTGGTGAGAGGGGAGGGGATGAAGGTGGAGTAGAAGCTGGCAAAAAGGGGATGGAATACCCGCTTTCAAGAGGTGGCGGCGGCGATGTGTAGTAAAAAGCTTCCATCTTTTTCTTCCACAGGATAACCCTCATAATCACCTGACGCCTTAAAGAAAGCTCACAAGAGCATCAGCAACACAGCCACCATTTCCCAGAGCTTCAATCACTGGGAACTTTTCAAATCCAAGATACAAATTTGGCAGTCAAAGGAACTTCTTTACATCTCCAAGAATGCAGCTGCTTCTACTTACATTTCCACGACCAACAATCAACACCAATGCAGCCAAATTAATTCGCAAATATGAGCACACGAGGTTCCAATCCTTTCAGAAACCTAATTTCCGCCATAAAAAAACGAACATCTATTTGCACGACCCATAATCCAGAAAAAAAAATAACGAACGAAATCCGACCATCTGCAAAAAATCTTCGGCTTAGTAAAATTTCTCAACAGAACCAGACTATCAGAACAGATTACTGATCACCCTCCAAAAAATTCAAGCTTTTGCCCTAGAAACTCATCAAGATTCAACCTTTCCCAAAAGATTCATCTCCAGACACCCAGGCGTACCAGATTCCGGATCAACAAAGAGTTCAATCTCGCAATGCAAGGACACTGTCGGCGGAAGAAGAAGAAGCCACGGCGGAAGAACAGGAGGGAGAAATATACCCACCTTTGCTGCTTCTACGCGTCCTGGCAGCACTGAATCGGAAGGCGGAGAACGTGAGGACGACGACTTTGGCGTAATCGCAATATATTAGTTTGGATTTAGGGGTTGATAGAGTGTGAGGTGCAGACAGTAATGGCAGTAGTAGTTCCCGACGCCGCATTATGAGCTACTACTAGCTGGAAACCAAGACGAAGCATTTTATAAGCATGGAAAACTTCTTCCATTCCAAGCCTCTCTTCCAGCTTTCTCTGGATCAAGGTGAAAAAAAAAAGCGAATCGCGAGCGCAAAAACAATTCACAAAAGAATTTTGTAAACCATGTGCCATTAAACAAACTGGATACTAAAATTAATTACTTAAATTGCATTTGGCCCCATTAACTTTAAATTTTCTTATTTTAAGTAAAATTATTTTAGAATGAAATATTTATAATTTGTTCTCACTGTAATTACGAATATCATAACGAAAGTCTCCGTTGACTTTTGTTATGATATTCATACGACAACGCACCTCAATAATTACTACATGAGCTATACTTTTTTTTTAATGATTTCATTAAAATAGTTTTTTTTTAAATCTAAACATTTTTGTAAAAGAGAATTCGAGAAATTACGTTTTCTAAGAAAACAAAACATAGAATGAACAAAGAATAGTGTTTCGACGCGCAAAGCTGAAGTAGAATGCGAGATCACGACGAGAACTTCCACCATTCGCTTGGGAAATTCTCACTCTGCCTACACAAAAACAGCTAGAACTAAGCACTTTTTCCTTAACACTCTGTTTTTGTCGGCCTTTTAAGTCAAGGCACATAAAGCGTATCCACAAGACTGAGACTGCGGATAGTATGCTTTCTATCAGCCAAATAAACATTTGATTTTTGATATCTTTAGACCGCATTCAATCGATTCGAATCTCAGTTACGATGTTCGATTCACTCGGTTTATTCTTGTGATTTGGTTCACTGAGCCGATCAGACTTACATGGATTCTCAGCCCGTCTACCCGTTCGGTTTCGGATTCGCTAACCGTTTTGTGGAATCCGATAAGCTTCGTGGGATCCGACGGATCAGTTCGCGACAAAGTTTGCAAGCCCCCTCGCCTCTCCCATTTTCCCTACAATTCCTCTCCCAGAGAAGCCGCGCCGCGCCGCCCCGCCTCCATGCCGCCTAAAGCCAAGGCGAGCCCCAAGGCCTCGCCTGCCCAGCCGACTCCCGCTGTGCCGATCGAGGACCTCTTCACCTCCCTCCATCGCCATGTCCGCGACTTCGAGTACGAGCAGGCTGCCAAGGTCGCCGATCAAGGTCCTGCGCGATCTGTCGATCTGTCTCTTGAATCGTTCGGGTTTGGGGCTCATTTTGTGCTCCTTGATATATTTTTCCAGTTCTCGCGGTCGCGCCCGGGGACGAGGATGCGTTGCGCTGCAAAGTCGTGGCTTTGATCAAGTCCGATGCGATCGAAATGGCTCTCTCAACGATTCAGGATTCGCGTCATCTGCCAGTGGATCTTAAATTTTATGAGGTTGATTTTTCATATTGCTGTAGGATCTAAAGTTAGCGCTTGATCATTCTTTTTTTCTCTGACTTTCATGATGAGTAGATAGTAATAGACTTGTTTTCCATCATTCTCATCTCTGGATGTCTTTCTGATGCATTATGCTACACGCACATGTGAATTGATAAGTGGTAAGCTATCAATTTGAAAAGCTGCGAACTTCATCTCTATTCGGTGAAAATTAGGTTCGCTTGGATGGATGTATTTTACTCCCAAAAATCTTTTAAAAGTTAAATAAATTGTAAAAAAAATGATACTCGAATGAAAATGTACATAGTATATGTATTAGCCCAAATTTGTCATTCTTCCTCTAGTATTTAAAATTGCTTGTTCAGATTGTGGCCTTTCAAGTTGCTTTGTTACCAACCTCATGAAGCACAATTATATCTTTCGTAGTCATATCAATTTGGTTACTGATCTTATGAACTATAGGTGAAAGCTGTCCTTTGTCCGTTGCATTCTCTTTTTAAGCTTCTTAAAGTTTTGATATCATGATTTCATTTCATTCAAATAATATTTTCTCTATTGAATACTTTGTACACATTCGTAGTCCTATTTTAAATTTAATCTTCATTGTTTTAAATAGATATTCAGAACTTGCTGCTTTGTTGTTGAGATGTTAGTTGACTGTACATTGAATGTCCTGTCACAATATCTTTATGTAGGAAATCTTTTTTTTCTCTTGAGGATTATTTTTTTATTAACAAATTGTCTTGTAGAAAATATTTTATTTTCCTATTTATTATCCTGGCTTAGAGGTTCATGTGTGATGCCTTGTTTACAATTTATTGTTTTTTCTTCTTTTATCATTTTCAAAGGACACCTGGAAATCAATCCAGAAAATGTAATGATATATTATTTAATGTTTTCAAATCTCTGAATAAAAATAATTGACAATTGTGGCTATGTTTATTGCCATATTGCTATTTTCTTTGCTAGTAGTTGTCATTGCTCAAAATCCAACTGCTCTTTAGGTGATGCAAGAGTGTTAGGTCTCAAAGCCCAAATGAGATTCTTGTGACAAGAATATTGTGTTAAGGAACAATAGTTGAGATATACATACAGGTTACCTACCATGCTATGTGGCAAACCTCCAACGGAGTTAGGCATCAGTGTCTTGTACAAGTGAATTCCTGTGGAAGAATTACAAGAAATTTCTATCAACTTTAAAATTGAGTCTGAATCTACTATAAATAAGGTAAAGAAAAGGCTCCAACTCAATTTCAAAAAAGAGTAATGGATTAACCTTTTGGACCTGATACTAAGGCTGGTAACTAATGTAATAACCAAAAGTTTCTCCGTATACATTTATCATTCACCATTTTTTTTGGTCTTACTTTTTGATTTCTTTCATTTAGGCATACTGCTTATATAGGCAGAATAAACTATATGAAGCCATGAAGTTGTTACATGGACAAGAAAGAAACTCTGTGATCCTGCAGTTGGAATCTCAGATTCTTTATCGTTTAGGAAAGATGGAAGCTTGCATGGATAGTTATGAAAAAATCCAAAGATTCAAGATTGACTCCTTAGATTTAAAGGCAAACATTATTGCTGCTTTAGTGGCAGCTGGAAGGTCTGCTGAAGTTCAAGGAACCATGGAGGCACTTAAAGTGAAAGCTGCAAGTAGCTTTGAACTTGCATATAACTACGCCTGCTCCTTGATTGAAAAGAAAAAATATGCAGAGGCTGAGCAACAATTACTTTCAGCTCGAAGGTGAGATTATCTGAACTAACATTAACTTGTTACTTTATTCAATGTTTAGTCACGTGCCCTTTAACTTCCATATAGCAATTAGTGTTTACCTATCAATAAATGTATGTATGCAAGTGAGTTTTTATTTAAGCGTGGCAAATTTGAGACACACCCATGCGGACACAAAATTCAACCTGAGTATGACTACTCCCTAGTTGTTGAGATAGGGATAGGAGCAAAAGACTACGGAAAGAGTATTTTATGCCTTTCCCTATGTGTTTTATATCTACTAATTTAGTGTTTATATAATTTTCTCACGATACTGTGACCACCACTAGGGATAGGATTTTGCAAAATTCAACCTGAGTATGGCTTCTCCCTAGTTTTTGCATATGGAGTATTTTATTTATTTATTTATAAGTGTTGGGGATGTAATCTTGGTGGTTATGCCAGAATTGGGCAGGAAATGCTAATGGAGGAAGACTATGCAGATGATGAGATAGAATCGGAGCTAGCTCCAATTGCCGTGCAGCTGGCCTATGTCCATCAGGTGAGTAATAAACAAAGGTTTTGCAAATGTAGATAGTGCAATTTGTTTTCTAAGGTGGATATCTTTCCTCTTTCAGTTACAAGGACGCACTCAAGAAGCAATAGAAGCTTATATGGCTATACTAAACCGTAATCCATCTGATTATCCATCACTTGCAGTGGCCACAAATAATCTTGTTTCTCTACGGGGTACAAAGGATGTTTCAGATAGTATGCGGAGGCTTGATCGTCTAATAGAGAAGGGCTCTGGTGGAAAGCAATTCCAACTTGCTAATGGATTGGATTTCAAGTTGTCTTCAAGGCAAAAAGAATCACTATATTCTAACAGACTGCTTTTACTTCTTCAGGCAAATAAGATGGATCAGGTTTAGTTATATATCATCTTATCCTTTTTCCTTAATGAAACTCTAGGCATATATGGAACTTCCAGAGGCATATATGAGATTCTGCTGTGTGAAGGCTTTTTCCCTTGCCTTTGCTTCATCTCGACAAAGCAATAGAGCTATGAAGGGATAGGCCTCCAAATAACATTAAAACTTTTTAGCTCAGTCATCTATGCCTAGTTGGAGTAATTTGATTCCTGATGTACCATAGATTTTTATTCTCTCTTCTTTCTTTAACCCAACTCATGGATTGCACATAACCGAGTGCAAAGGTATTTTCTGCATATTAGCATATCGGTATGCATCTTTTGTTGTGTGCTGTTGATATAATTATGATACGGACCATCATGCTTTGTTTATTAACTGGTTGCTCTCTGTTGAGGTATTAGGCTATATAGGCCAACAGCGATTGAAATCTAGGGAAGATTGTGTTCTTAGTCATTTGGTTGTTTTCTGATTGCAGGCTCAAGAACTAGTCGCTGTGCTGCCAGATATGTTCCCTGATAGTGTAATGCCTGTTCTACTTCAAGCTGCTTTGCATGTTAGGGAGAAAAAAGTGGCTAAGGCCGAGGAAGTCCTCATTCAGTACGCAAACAACTTTCCGGACAAATCCATGCCAGTCCTCCTTGCTCGTGCTCAGATTGCTGCTGCTGCTGGCCACTATCAGATATCAACTGAATCCCTGTTAAAGGTTCGTGATATTCAACATATGGCTGCCACTGTCGCGACACTGGTTTCGTTGCAAGAGCGCATGGGTGATTATAATGGTGCTGCTGCAGTTCTGGACTCTGCGATCCAGTGGTGGAAGAATGCCATGACGGAAGAAAACAAACTCGATATGATTATTCACGAAGCTGCAAATTTTAAGCTTAATCATGGACGCGAAGATGAGGCCTCCCAGTTATATGAGAAAATCGTCAAGAGCCATGGGAACATTGAGGCTCTAGTAGGACTTGTGATGACTGCTGCTCGGACTGATCTTGAGAAGGCCGAGTTATACGAGAAGCAGTTGAAGCAACTTTCTGGTCTGAAAGGGTTGAATGTGGAGAACCTGGAGAAAACTTCCGGTGCAAAACATGTTGAAGGTCCACAGATAGTGAAGGTCGAAGTTTCCGAGGACGTAAAGAAAGCAAAGTCCAAGAAAAGAAAACGAAAGCCTAGGTACCCAAAGGGATTCGATCCGGCAAATCCAGGGCCACCTCCAGATCCTGAGAGATGGCTACCAAAGAGAGAGAGGTCAAGCTATAGGCCCAAGAGGAAGGATAAGAGAAGCCAGATTAGGGGTTCTCAGGGAGCTGTGGTTAGAGAGAAACATGATGCACTCACTCCGGCAACTACAGCTTCGGCTACCAATGGCCCGACTTCGAAACCAAGCCAAGGATCATCTGCTGCATCCAAAGGAGGATCCCAAAAGCCAGCAGCTGCCTCTGAACGTCCAAAAGCTTCCGGCAAATCGAAGAAGAAATCTCGTTCTTAATTTTATTGAATAAGAGTATCCTCGACGAATAGTTTGAATTTTGCTAATTTGATTTTGGTTGCGAAGTTATTGAGACTTTTCTGAATCCAATAGAGTTACATCTGGACTGTTAGCTGTTGAAGTTCAATTACAAACGAAATGGAGTGTAGCCCGAAGTACTTAATTAAAATAACTATGTTTTCATTAATATCAAAATTACTAAAATGGTGTATGGAGCAATGGTGTAATGGTTAGGTTCTTTAATAAATAACTAAAGGATCTAAAATTTAAATTTTAGTTATGGTGTCCTATAGAAGATTTTCTTTCTAGTGAGATGCAAGTGTCAGAAAGGATAGGAAAGGTAATAGGGTGGGGAGGGGACAACTTGACCATCCCATCTCAACCTGGATGTCACAAGGATTAAATCTTTATTTTCATTCTTATTCCCACTTCAAATGTCTATTAGTTAATAAATTTTTTAATTTTCAACACCTTACATGAAGTATTAATATAAGAATTCAATAAATAATAATATTAATTAAACAATACATATATCATAATATTAATAATCCATAATAAGTCAATAAATTTTTTAATTTTAAACCTCTTTC